>APFE030291676.1:0-39950 GCA_000404065.3 Pinus taeda | reverse complement strand
AAACCGAAATAACCAAAGAGAAAATAACAGTAAACTACAGATAAACACTGTATACCTCCAGATCTTAAAAATGACGCAGATAGGGCTACCGGAAACCTTTTCGCGTGAAACGAAAGGGGTTCCTCACTGGAACAGATGCTCCGAACACAACAGAGCAGTCCTCTCGGCCGAAAGCAGTCAGAAACAGTAGATCTAGGAAACGACAGCCGCATGCAGTTCTACCGGCTTCAGATTTGGATCACCAACGGACGCGGCCCTCAAATAGCTCTGATACCATGTAGGAATTTACAGGGTAAGTTCCTCAGACAGAACACCAAAAGGACACCGCTCACAAACAGATCACAGATCAATACACCAGAATTTTGACGTGGTTAAAACCCTCAGAGAGGGAAACAGTCCACGGCCTGCGCCAACGTGGCTACTACAGGCAATTTATTAATAAAAGAATGAAAATTTACATAAGCTTCTCTCATGCACGGTTAACCTACAAATGACCCTCCATGCGCTTTAAATAGAATTCATGGACCAATCGGGTGTCAAGCCACGGATCAAGTGTCTGTAATACCGAGGAGAGAATGAACCGTCGGATCACTACATATCGTGACCGTCGGATTGTAAGTTACAAAATGTACAACGGTAAAGAAACACACTTTACCTAACTCTATACCTAACTCTATACTAGACCAAGTTGAACTTAACTATTTCCTATGTGTCGGAATATCCTAACAAAGGAAATGTAACTAGGTTCGGTCTTTATAAATGTACTTTTGATATTTGTATTTATTCAAGAAAAGAAATATTATTTTTATAATATATGTCAACGAGTTTCTTGCTCATTGAAATAGGTCTAGCACATGTTAAAGTGTTATAGGTGAGTCAAATAGTCAAAAGAAAACGTTTGAAGACCTTAAGGGCATGTTGCAACATGTATATGTTTGTATAAAAGTCAAAGAATACTCCTCCAAGCAAAGGCACCATCAAAGAGTCTCCTCCAAGCATGTGACACCACCAAAGAAGCCATCCAAAGCAAACATAACAAGTTGGCCTGCAAACAATCTTCAAGTCAGCCTTCTAGTCGGCCTAAAAGGAGGGACAATCCTCTATATATAGAGGTTGTCCACTCCATTACAACGTCAAGCCGTGACCTCTGAAATCAGCAAGCAAGGAAGACCAAAAAAGGGTAAGGAAAGTCGAATAAGAAGGAGCCTCTAGTGCAACGTAGAAGGAGAGACCTAAATCGATGTTGAAGGGACTGTTTTCAGGGTGAAAACCAGTCACACGTGCGAGAAATAGAGGACAGCCATATATATCTCATTGTTTGGGCTGGTAACCTAGGCCTATAAAAGGCCTCCTACTCAAGCAAAGAAGAGAGTTTCTCAAGCGACGAAGAAAGGAACCAAAGTATAGGGGAAACCTTCCACACGTGCGAGAAATTAGGGCTACAGTACAACCATATCAAGTCTGCAGCTACACCTCAAGAAAACGCTACTTTGGATCAAGGGAAGGAAGGTATCCTCATTGGTGAAGGATCTCACCAAGGACCAAAGATTGAAGTCTCTTCTAGAGCTCACATAAACAAGGTCCATCACCAATTGCCGAGAGTAGGAGGACAAAGTGTTGGGGAACGAAGTGCCAAAAGAAGGAAGACTAAGTGTCGGGGAACAAAGTGCAGAAAGGAGAAAGGACTTGACTTGTGCTTGGAGGATATTCTAGTCAAGGGTCTAGGGTTTGGCATTGATCAAGAAAGAAGCTTCAATAAGAGAAAACTTACTGAAGGGTTTTCCTCTCAAGAGAAGAGAGGTTTTGGCCCTGGCAGAGAGCCAATATCTTGTGTTCTTGTTTTATGTTTTGATAGAAGTTTGATGAAGTACACACACATGCATTAATAAGAGAAGAAGAAGATTAAGCTAACAAAGACAAATTGTAACAAGACTTCACAAATTGTTATCTAGTCCCGAAGAATCTCTCTATATCTCATTGCCCTAGATTCTTCAACATGGTATCAGAGCTAAGGTGACACATCAAGGAAAGGGCATCTCAAGAACACTCATAAGATGACTCATCAAGGAAGGACATCCACAAAGTTTAAGCATCAAGCCAAGAAGTCTCAATCACTTCAAGGACAAGAAGGCCTACCATCTACCATTCATCAAGGAAGACTACATAGCAAGAAGAAGAGCCTTACACAAAGGCACCTACAAAGAAGAGCAGACCAAAGAGGGACCTACATCATTTACAAGTTACCAAGCAAATCTCATCAAAAAGCAAGTCCACTTGGAGAAGGCAACTTGAAGAACATCAACATCCTAGGAAGGCAAGCCATCAAGTTTTCAAGGAGAAAGAAAATCCACTACAACTAAAAATCTATCAAGTAAGTATATGTCCCCTTCTGAATATACATCAATGTCTTTTTGCAGTGAAAGCAACAAATTGGTAGGTACCAATAACTTTCTTGCATGGAAGAAGAGGACTGATTTACTTCTCACAGAGAATGAACTTCTAGAACATGTCAAAGGGAATATCACTATCCCTGCTAAGGAACAGACCCAAGCCTTAGGCAAGTACAATAAGGATGAGACAAGAGCTCAAAGGATTCTAATAGAATCTATCAAGGACTCTCTCATTCCTTATGTCTCCAAATTTGAAACATCAAAAGAAATCTATGGTAAACTAGTAGAGCTATTCTCAGTAACCACTGTTGGAGAAGTGATATCTCTAAGAAATGAATTGTACAAGATGAAGATATCAAAGGAAGGAATATCTCCCTACTTCATGAAGATCTCTGAGATGAGAGATCAACTTCAAGATCTTGGTGAAGTCATGTCCGACAAAGAAATGACAACTGTAGTACTCAATGCTCTACCTCAGGATTGGGGCAGCTTCACATCTAGCATATATGCCAAGAAGGAAGCTACCAAACTAAGTGAAATGTGGTCTCTATGCAAGACAGAGGAAACCAGACTCAAAGCCAAGGAAGATGTGGGATCTAAGGATCAAGAATTTGTTACCATGGCCAAGAGAAAAGGAAAATTTGGCAAATTTGGTCCACGAAGAACAAACAATAAAGATATGTCCAAAATCCAATGCTATGCATGCCAAGAATATGGACACTACAAAAGGAATTGTCCTAAGCTTAAGAAGGACAACAACAACAAAAGAAAGAGGGAAGAAGCTCACATGACTCAAGAGGTGAAAGAAGAAGAAAAGAAGCAAAAGAAGGAAGATCCTCCGAATTTCTACTATGACTAAGTCAAAACTCTTTACTTAAAGTCTTCTTTCAAAGTTTTGAGTAGGATAGGAGCATGTAGGAATAAAATAAAAATGCATGGTTAGAAATATCTTCTAGAATATAGGAGCATGATGGACATAGCTCATGATATTCATGTAGAAGGAGCATACCTAGAATAGGACCTCATCCACAATGAAAGAAAATTGATCATGATTAAGAATCTTAGAAGACCTCCATCATCAAAAGGAAAGAAACATTTGCAAAGCAAGGGTCCTTAAGATCCTATGATGGAATCTTCAAAAGAAGGTTCATAAACCAAAGCAGGTGTCTCATTGGGAATCCCATTCATGGGATTCAAGAAAAGGATGATATCTAGGCAAGCTAAGATGAAGCAAGAAGGGCCACACCAAGGACAACCAAATGAAGCTAAGATGATCAAAGGAGAATCAAGATGAGGTATGTATGCACCAAAGTTTAGTCATGTCATCATATGTATATTATTGAGTCATGGGAATAGTTCTATAAAATCATCAAGTAGGAAAGAATCTCTTTCACCAATGATATGCTCGAAGGCATCGACTACAATACAATGAAGGTCAACAAAAAGAAATACTCACATAAGGAGTATAAGATTGCTACTAAGAAGCAAGTAAAGAAGAAACGCTAACTAGTCCTAGAAGAAGCAAATGAAGAAAGAGATGAAGCATGTGAAGGGTACCAAAATGCAATGATGGAAGTGCAAAGACAATATAACTTGACAAACAAGAAGGCTAGAGCGAATCCTCCAAAGAAAGGCCAAGCTGATGTACCTTCTCCCAGCTAGAAGAAAGTTGATCCTGCAAAGGAGACTTCAGAAAAGAAAGACACATCCATTAAAGAGGTAGATAAAACTCAATCTTCTTTCAGTTTAGAAAATGAAATATCCAAGATCAAAATATCTATTCCATTTAATGAATTGATCAAGAATGAGAAGTACAAAAGTCATATTTTCAAAGCATTAAAGGGAGGGGATACTTCAGATTCTGTTAATTTGAATGATGACCATCCTGCAATCCTATTTGGTCTAAAAGTTGAAGAAGATGTTCCAGATGGAGATGTCCCACCTTTCTATGTTAGCTTGAATGTACACGATCTAATTTTACATAATGCAATGTTAGACTCAGGTGCATCACATAACCTAATGTGAAAGGTTATCATGGAGAAACTTGGTTTGGACATAACTAGGCCATATAAAGACCTATTTTCCTTAGATTCAAGTAAAGTGAAGTGTTTGGATTTAATTAAGGATTTGGTTCTCTCTCACTCAAATTCTAGCAAAGAGTGTAGTGATGAATATAGTTGTTGTTGATATTCCTCCAAAGTTTGGTATGCTTTTATGAAGGTCGTGAGCTGCAAAATTGAAAGGCACTTTCCATATGGATATGTCATATGCCACCATTCCTGTTTTTGGGCAGCCAAGTTGATTGTACAGAGAAACCTTGATGACATACATGGTAAGTAGCAAGGAAAGGCCTACTAATCATCCTGTCTACTCAGTTCATTCTGATATGGATTCTTTCATATTGTATAATGACTTGTGTTTGGAGGAAGAAAGTCAAAACAGGGTCAACCTATTAGAGGAGAAAGAAGGTGAATTGTAGGAAAAGAAACCAGAGCACAAAGATGAAGACGGTGTCCTTTCGAACATGGATTTTGATGGAGAAGTGAGCAAAGAAGGGGTTGGAGCAAGTGTGATGATAGTCAGCCCAAATATGGACAAGTCAAAACTATGTTCTTCCAAGCTAGCCTTTGATTGTACAAAGAATGTGGCCAAGTATGAAGCGTTGATTTTGGGATTGCGTGTTTTGAAAGATTTGGAGGCAAAAAGGATTTCAGTGCATGGGGATTCAGAGTTGATTATCAATCAAATCAAAGGTGTGTATCAGACTAAACACCCAAGGATGAGGTCCTATAAGAATGTTGTCCTAGAATTGCTGCAACGTTTCTCAAAATATAATTTATCTTTAATTCCTAGAGGATAGAATATGATAGTTGATGCATTGGCCACTTCAGCTAGTGTGTTTAAGATTCCTATCTATCCTAATATGAAGTATGAAATAGAAGTCAAACATAGACTAGAAATCCCTAACAATGTAAAACATTAGCAAGTGTTTGAAGATGACAAGCAAATTAATAGTTTTTTGCAAATGTCTGCGGAATTTTCCAACTTGCCCATAATGAAGAACACTGCTTTGATGAGGATGAACAGAGGGTTCTTGGTTCATATTCAGATGGTTTTGAAAATCAAGTAGAAGTTCTTGAGGTCATACAATTGAAGAATAATGTAATACCAAAAGGTTTGGTCCCTCTTGAGAAGTTATTTGATCAAAATGATGTAGCTAATAACCCCAAAGTAATTTCCACTGAATGTTGAATTTTCTAAGTCTATTCGTTAGAAAATTAATCTTTATTTTGTCGGTTTATTTCTTCTACTTGTTAAATTCGAACAAGTTATTTAATACATTTAAATACCGAAATAAACACAATACAATCACAACATCTACAGATCATCAACTGAAAGAAAACAAGCACACAAGTGACACCGTTATTTTTGGATAAATGTCCGCGGAAAAAACCCAATGTGGGAAAATCGGTGCAACTATTCAGAGGGTTATATTATTATGCAGTCTATCTGAGTACAACTGGGTGCCTAACCGGCTCACTCGACAAAGAAAAATACACAGCAACAATACCTTTATATTTGGAAACAAGTATTCAGAAAACCTGTCCCACGAAGCCCTCTCTGGCACAATTGAAGCTCAGCGCTAGCCCTTCTGGCCACTGCGTCAGCCTCCTACTAACCTACGTCAGCCTCCTGCTGACCTGCGTCAGCCCTAGGACCCTCTGCGTCATCCCTCTAAGGCACTGCGCAGCCTTTGGGACCCTTTGTGTCCCTCTACCCTCTGTGTGGATGACGCAGTCCCACTGGGCTCTACGCTGCCTCTGTTGGGCACTGCGTAGCCTGGACCAACTGTTGCTCTCACTCTCTCGGCTTCTGAGCTGGTCTCCTAGTATTGTCTCTTCCTTTCTGCCTCATACTCACTGCCCCTCGTTGCTGATCACTGATTCAACTTTGCTTAGAAACCCCGCTCTAGCAAAATGAATGATTGATCACTCTAGTGTATTCTCCAACTGACCCTCAAGCCTCTTCTTATACTTTTCACGTTGGTACTTCAACGATCGAGATTAAATCTCTAATCAACAGCTAAGATTAGATTTGGCTTGATCCATGACTTTTGGAACATTCTAACCCAATTTTATATTAATACCCATTAATATTTTATTTTTCCAAAGTTTAGACTTAGGAACTCCATTAAAAATATTAATTATTTTAATATCTCCCAAACCGGGTACAATTTATCCAAACCATTTATGAGTCTTGGAGATCTCATGTGCTTTAGCCTCTCCACCAATTTTCATGGCTAGAGCACATCCGATGCTACCCTAAATCAACACTCCCTCTTAGTGAGGATTGTGCTCTAGTAATACTCCTCACTGAGCATCACTCTAATTATCTGATACCGTTACCTGTGCTGATGCTACGCCTCCCTGCCCAACATCCTCTACACTGCTGCATCTTGTACTGTTGCCCATGGCTCTCCCACTGCCACCGCTACATCTGTACGGCAACTCCCTCTGCATCCGTGCTGCTGCTGGTTCATTCTCCCAACACTGCATCCCCCTCTCATCATGATGCATCCTGCTACTGCACTACAACTCAGTTACTGAGAAGTAAGTAACTGATCCACCAACTTCTGACATCCCTGTCAGGCTAGAAACACTCACGATGTTGAAGCTCCCTCTGCTGCTCACAAGTGCTCCCTCTACTGACCTCTGCGCTGCTGCAACAACTCCCTGCATCTCGCACTGTTGCACACCTCTTTGTGTCATCCTGCACTGGTACAACACTCCCGTGCCTCTCGCACTATTGCAGCCTGCTAACCTCACGCTGCCCAGGGACTCCTGCACTATAGCACTCTCTGCCGCTTCATCCGCATCCGTCTCTACCGACATCCGCCAGTCCTGCTATTCCTCTTCGAGGCTCCCGTAGCAAGGTATAATCCAAGAGGTTGGGTACCTCAAGGATCCTGCCCCTCATCACCTATAGTCCTCCTAACTACAGCGCAATGTCTCCCCACTTCTTCTCAAGTGGCACATGAGCACTCATGCCACAATCGTCATCCTCCTCGACTTCTTTCTCCGCCCTCGCTAGCGCTGCCTTCAAGTCAGAAGCCTATCCCTTACTCTTCTTCCTAGGACACTGGTTCGCATAATGACCCAATTCCCCACAATGGAAGCACTTGATCTTGGAGAGGTCCTTCTTTTTCCTCTTCTCCTGCTTTCTCGCAGATGCTAGAGCCGCATCCTCTTCCTCTTCCTTCTTGATCCTGACCCCTTTGTCGCTACTCCCCACCTTGGTCAGCCGTCTGATCTCTTCTTGGCGAAGAGTCGCCACAGTTCTTCCCAATCCGGAAGACTCGTCCTACCCAGTATGCTTTGGACAAATATATCCCAATCCTCGGAGATTGCCTTAAGTGCGGTCCTCACCATCAATTCCTCATCCAGCGTGGCCCCTATGGAAGTTAGTTGGTCATGGATCTCCTTCAACCGACCGAGGAAGACATCTATCTGCTCTCCCTTCTGCATCTAGTATGACCTTAGCTGATTCTCCAGGAGAATCTTCCTCTGCACGAAAGTACGCGGTACAATGTCTTCAAAGCGCCCCACATCATCGTTGACCCCATCAAGGATGATGCACTTTGCCTTAGCCATTGCCTCCTCATACCTATCATTTGCTACCGAGTCAACTGGGATAGCCATAGTTCTCAAGGCAAAGCCCTTGATGCGATGTCTGTCTAGAATGGACAAGATCCTAGCCTTCCAGACCACAAAGTTGGACACTCCATCCAGCCTATCCTGATCTCTCAGACCATTCACGGCCATCTCTCTGCTCTTTTCTGTCGACTCCTCCCTACTTCCCACTTGGAAGTTCTCGCTTCAACTCCTGCTGAGTCTCTCTACTTCCCATCTGGAAGTTCTCAGTTCGACTCCTCCGAGTCTCTCTACTTCCCTTCTGGAAGTTCTCTTCTGGACTCCCTCTGCGTCGTGATTTCCCTCCTGGAAATCCTTCTGCCAACATCAAGTTTCCCCTCTCTGATCATCTGTTCAACTGCAACACTGATCCGGATTCCTTGGCTAGAAATTCGCCTTGGCAGAAACTTCCTCTACCTTGGTCTTGCCCTATTAGGCATTGTTCTAACCACAGTGCCCCACCAGCTTCGCACTGCAAACTACCCACAGCCTCCTATGCCCCAACAACTAAAGGATTGAGCCTCTTGGCTCTACGCAATCCCAACACCGACAAAACAGCGCCCGCAGCCAACTGCATCAGCCCACATGGCCTCTGCGTGAGCCTGTTTCTGCCCTCCTCAGCCTCTGCACTACCTCTCTCTAGCCCAGACTGATAACGCAGTCCCTCTACGTCACTCCTTCCTCTGTCACTTTCTGCAAGGATCAGCGCTGTCACTCGGGACAGCTGAATCTGCTGCAAACGCTCTGCTAAGTTGACGCCCTCAGTTTTCCTGTGATCTACAACCACCCTCTAAAACCATGTTGAATTTTCTAAGTCTATCCGTTAGAAAATTAATCTGTATTTTGTTGGTTTATTTCTTCTACTTGTTTAAATTCGAACAAGTTATTTAATACATTTAAATACCGAAATAAACACAATACAGTCACAACATCCATAGATCATCAACTGAAAGAAAACAAGCACACAAGTGACATCGTTATTTTTGGACAAATGTCCCCGGAAAAACCCAATGCAAGAAAACCAGTGCAGCTATTCAGAGGGTTATATTATTATGCAATCTATCTGAGTACAATTGGGTGCCTAATTGACTCACCCGACAGAGAAAAATACACGGCAATAATACCTCTATATTCGGAAACAGGTATTCAGAAAACCTGTCCCACGAAACCCTCTCCAGCACAACTGAAGCTCAGTGCTGGCCCTTCTAGCCAATGCGTCATCCTCCTGCTGACCTGCGTCAACCCTAGGATCCTCTACGTTAGCCCTCTAAGGCACTATGCAGCCTCTGGGACCCTCTACGTCACTCCCTCTGCCCTCTGCGTGGATGACGCAGTCCCACTAGGCTCTGCGTAGCCTGGACTCATTGTTTCTCTCGCTCTCTCAGCTTATGAGCTGATCTCCCAGTATTGTCTCTTCCTCTCTGCCTCGTACTCACTGCCCCTCGTTGTTGATCATTGATTCAATTTTGCTTAGCAACCCCGCTCTAGCAAAATGAATGATTAATCACTCCGGTGTATTCTCCAACTAACCCTCAAGCCTCTTCTTATAATTTTCTCGTTGGTCCTTCAACAGCCGAGATTAAATCTCTAATCAACGACTAAGATTAGATTTGGCTTGATCCATGACTTTTGCAACCTTCTAACCCAGTTTTATATTAATACCTATTAATATTTTATTTTTCCTAAGTTTAGACTTAGGAACTCCATTAAAAATATAATTATTTTACTATCTCCCAAACCGAGTACAATTTGTCCAAACCATTTATGGGTCTTGAAGATCTCATGTGCTTTAGCCTCTCCACCAATTTTCATGGCTAGAGCACATTCGATGCTACCCTAAATCAACACTGAAGCTGAAGTAGAGCACTGCCATATAGGGACAGAACAGAAGCCTAACATTATCAAGCTTTCCAAATCTTTGACCTATGAAGATAGATAGAAATACCTTGATCATATGAAGCAATATTCAGATATATTTGCTTGGGGATATGAAGACATCAAAGTATATGATAAGAGCATTATCCAACATCAAGCAAAATTTTAAGGATGGAAAATTTTATTGAAGTTTAAAAACATTGGCGAATCTCACTAATCTCTAATATGCAATATATAAAATCTTTATTGATATATTTGTAAAATTATTCAAATTTATAATGATTTTATACATAGTCTCTATATAATGTTGGCGGTTTTTAAGGTAAAAAAAAAAAATTATATTCTAAAATTTGGGGAATCATCTTTTATAAAAATTAGAAATTGGCGAATCTTTTTTGTGGAGAAATCATGGAAAATTAGCCCACTGGGCGAACATTAGCCCCTAAAATTTTCCATGTCCAACATACAATTCCAATTAAGAAGGATCAGAAGCCTTTTAAGCAAAAACTAAGAAGAATCAATCCCTTGTTGCTTCCTCTTATTAAAAAAGAAGCGAGAAAATTGTTTAATGCCAAAATTATTGTTCCTTTAAGATTTTCAAAACGGCTTGCTAATTTGGTCCCTGTGAGAAAAAAGACTAGCGAATTAAGACTGTGTTGATTTCATAAACCTCAACAAAGTGTCTCTTAAAGATAACTATCATTTACCAAAGATGGACCATATACTGCAAAAGGTGGTTGGATCTCAGAGGATGTCCACGCTTAATGGTTTCTCGAGTTACAATCAGATCTTGGTGCACCCTGTTGACCAAGAAAAAACAGCTTTTTTACACCATGGGGAACTTTTATGAATGCAAAAATGCCCTTTGGGTTGATAAATGCAAAGGCTACCTTTCAAAGGGCCATGGATATTGCATTCGCTGATGAAAATGATAAGTTCATTGCAGTTTACCTTGATGATATCACTGTATTTTCAAACTCTGATTCTGATCATTTGCAACATCTAAAACAGGTTTTTGACAAGGGCAGAAAATTTGGTATATTTTTAAATCCAAAGAAGTCAAATTTTGCAAAGGAGAAACACAAAGCACTGGGCATATAATCTCAAAGGATGGCATTAAAATTGGTCCTAACAAGGTTGCTGCAATTCAGAAAATTGACATTCCAAGGAATAAGAAAGAAGTTCAGTCATTTTTGGGAAGAGTTAATTTTTTGAGAAGGTTCATTCCAAACCTAGCAAAGATTATAAAGTTCTTGACCAATATCTTGAAAAAGGAAAGTGAAATCAGGTGGACAATTGAAACAAAGAAGTCTTTTGATGAGGTAAAACTAGCCTTGGCTAATGCTCCTATCTTAACTAATCCAAATTATACTAAAAACTTTATCATATTCTCTTTTGCATCAGAACATACAATTGCAGCAGTCGTAATGCAGAAAAATCAGCGAGCTAATGAACAACCAATAGCTTTCTTTAGGAGGGGTTTGAGAGATTCTTCTCTAAGTACAATATTATGGAAAAGCAAGCTTATGCATTGGTTAAAGCCTTGAAATATTTTAGAGTCTATGCACTTCATTCACATGTGATTGCTTATATCCCAAATGTTGTTGTGAAAGATATTATGACCCAACCTGATCCTAAAGGTAGAAGAGATAGATGGATAGCAACTATTCTTGAGTATGCTGTGGAGATCAAGCCTACCAAGTTGGTAAAGGGTCAAGAATTGGCAGAATTGATGACTGATTCAAATATGAATGTATTAAACATTAATCTCCTGGCTGGTTTATCGGATGACAATAATTCAGAAGCTTCTCAACAGGTATCTGAAAATTTTCTTTCCTCTCCATGGTATGTTGATGTCGTTTATGTCTTACAACTCTTACAGGCTCCTCTAGAAATGACAAAAACAAAGGCAAGATTTCTAAAACTAAAGGCTGTGAAATTTTGCATTTTAAATCAATTCTTGTATTGGAAAGACTCAAGAGGTGTTGGTGGATGAAGCACAAAAGGTCATGGATGAATTTCACAAGGGGGATTGTGGAGGCCATCATTTTTGGAAAGCTACAGCTAAGAAAATTTTGAGTTCTGGTTTTTATTGGCCAACCATGTTTGTTGATGTTTATAAAAAAGTCTCCAGTTGTCATGAATGTCACATTGTTGAAGGTTAAAAAAGCATTTGCCCCTACCCCTGAAACCAATTACAGTTGAAGCACCATTCCAGCAGTGGGATCTGGATTTCATTGGGGAAATCCATCCATCATCTTCGGCTCAGCATTAACGGATTCTGACAGCCATGAACTACTTTACAAAGTGGATAGAAGAAATACCAACCAACCAAGCAACAGATTCAGTCATCATTCAGTTTCTGGAAGGTAATATTCTCTCAAGATTTGGTTGTCCTTGTAGAATAATAACTGATAATGTTGTTGCTTTCAAGTCCAAAAAGATGATTGAATCTTGTCATAAATATCATATTGTACTCGGTCACTCCACTGCATATTACCCATAGGGTAATCGTTTAGTTGAGTCTTCAAATAAGAGTTTCGTGAACATTATAAAGAAGTTGATCTATGCACTGTGGGTTGATAGAGTGAACACTAAGAAGTCAATCAGGTTTGTCACCATTTCAATTGGTATATGGGACAGATGTTATTTTTCCTACTTCATTGGGAATTCTAGTGATGAAGTTGTTGCAGGAAGTAGATGTAGAGCCAAATGACTTGCAAAGAAGAATAAATTAAATGATTCATTTGCAGCAAACAAGAGAGGAAGTATATAAAAATACCTAAGCCATCCAGGATAAAATTAAGAAAAAAAATTATTGAAGAACAAAGGCTAAAGATTTTCATGTTGGTGACCTGGTTCTGAAGTAGGATGCTTGGAGTGAAGACAAAGAAAAACATGGGAAATTTGAAAATCTTTGGAAGGGACCATTCAAGATTGCAGCGTTCCATGGGAATAATGCATATTTGTTGCAAGATTTGACAGGAGAATATCTTGCTGGAGGACCTGTACATGGAAGGTTTTTCAAACATTATTTTGCCTAAAATCAGTTGGTTTTGATCACTCCATTGTATATAGCCATTCAAATTTCCAATATTGTAGGTGTGGGTAGTTGTCACACGAATTTGAAGCCCGAGGAGAAAGCCCTAAGATTTTGATGAACTGCTGCCAATTTTCAGAATGTAAAAACTCATGGTCATTTCTAGTTAATCATGCGTCAAGTATAGACTCTAGAGTCAATGAAGCCCAATGGATTAAGCTACTAGTCTACGGTGTTCTTTGGTACCTCACAAGGAGGATGCCATCCCCATTGGAGCCAATGTTAGTGTCTTATGTTATAGTAATTAGAGTCGAGTTTTGTCTTTTTATTATTCTGGTTAATTTGTAAAGTGTTGCTATGATCTCATAGAGATCAAGTCTTGGCGTAAGTTTAGGCTAGGATATACTAAAGTTTTGAATGGTGAAAGAAATCAAGTTATTAATTTCTTAAAAGGTCTAGATTTAGTAAGTCTAGGGTTAATGTGTCGTCTAATCATGGATATAGGTAAATAATTGATTTGGTTTCTCATCATTGGGACAAGTTAGTAGTGCCTTTTCAATCAGTTGCATGGTTAAATCAGGTAGTATGTCATATCCTTGTAATCATGAGTGGTTGTTGCGCTTCTCTTTTGTGCTGCGCTTGAATAATTTGATTTGAAAAGTCATCATTGAAGTTAAAGGGAGTCGTGCACCGCATGGAGGATTATAAAGACCTGTTCTAGCCTTCAAAAATCCATCGAGCATGATACTTATCCTCAGTTGCCCTGGAGATCAAACGAGAGTTGTTGCGTTTTCGTTGAAAGGGATCCGTTGCGCTGCTGCAAATCGAGGGTTTTCTTGCTACCACGACCGCATTAGGGTTTCAAATCTCTCTTTTTTGCAATAATTCATGTTGTATGTGGTCTAATTCACCTTTAACAGTCGGGGAGAGCACCTAAATGGCCTTTCAACCCTCAGAATATTCCACTTGTTGCGCTTTCCTCATTGTGCTTGTGTTTTTGTAATTTGTTGCGCACAAAAACAAATTGTTGTTGTATTTTTGCTTGTGACTTAAATTTGTGTGGTTTGAGCTTTTAAACACAAGAGTTTACCCTTCAAAATCTTGCCAAAAACCATCACCTAAACCCTAATTCTACTGTTGTTGCATTCTTGTTGCGCTAAGATGTTGAGCATTGTCATTGCATTTTGAAACCCTAGAAGTTTTTCATTGTGAGTCATGACAACACCAGACAAGAAGAAGAGGTACAGAGGGGGTGACATAGTCCAATTTGATCCTCAAGACCTTACCATGGTGAATTCAGATCCAACTATTAGGGTTGCATTTGAGGAGCAAACTGGTTGCATCAAGTTTTGTGAAAAGATACAGGGTTACACTGTTCAGGTTACCAAAGTATTTGCCTTAAACTTCACTTGTGTGGAAGCCAAGGTTGGAGAATTGAGTTTCCCAGTTTTAGAGGTTACTATCTCAGCTACTACAGAGATCCCTTTGCATGGATAGCAAAGGTTCAAGGGCATGCCTTTAGACATGGTCAATTACAAAGATTTTCTAAAGCCAAAGTATAAAAACAAAGAATATGGGGCTATTGTGCCAAGTGAATATCTTCTTGAACCTTACAGCAAACTACTCAAGGTGATTCAAAGATACTTCACTTGTGAAGGCAGATTTGGGAGGGTTTGTCAGTACCACTTCAGGATGTTAATGCATTTTATAGGTAAAAGCCCTTTAAATCTACTTTTTTACTTGTTTAGGAGCATTGGTAAAATGGCAGATAAGGTTCAAGGTAAGAAGAGTCAACTGGAGCCCAGCCTCTTTCATTTTTCCTTCATCAAATTGTTATTGATGGAAGAGCTGAGAAAGAGAAAATAGTCATGGCAAACATTTTTGGATTCATCCAGGTTGACAGCTGAACTTTCAAATAGTCCCTGGAGCAAAAATGATACACCCTCATCAGTGGCAAAGGATGTTCAACCAGGAGTAGAAAGCTCAGTCAAAATGCCATAGACCTCAGTTGACCAGTCTGACAGGAAAACAGGCAAAAAGCTTCATTTCTCCCCTGAGGTGGTGGAGGTTTCCAAGAAACCACACACAAGGGCTGCTGCAAAAAGGTTATCCATGGAGCAAATACCTGAACAACCTACTGAATTTCAAGGCACCATATTAGAAAACATTGATGACAGGGATAAAGAGATTATGAAACTGCATGAACAGTTAAAAAGGGCTCATTTAGTCATTGCTCAGCTTCAACATGATAATAGGGAGTTGAAGAAGAATATTTTGGAAAAGGCATCTAAAGTCGATGAAGCAGAACCAATGACTAAAACCACTTCACTTGCCACCAAATCCAAAGGTAAAGGAAAAGCATACACAAAGGACATCCAAGAGCTAGAGACTTCACAATCAAGAATCCCTATAAATGGATCTTCAGCTAGTAAATTGGAGCTACAGAAAGAAAGTCTGATGAAAGGAAAGTCAATGCAAGAAAAGAAGAACACTAGGTTGGATGAAGGACCACACATTTTCCATAGGCTAAGGAAGCAGCTGAGGAAAGCTCAAGATGAAATCACTAGGCTTAGAGAACAAGATGAAAGGGGTAAACAGAAGATACATGATCGCCTAAATAGTTGTGGGTCAGCGTTGTATAAAGCTAAATATATGTTGAAGAGAACTTTGCCCTTACATAGACAGCTCAAGAACATGTACAAGCAACATCTCACCTTGAAAAAGGAGGTGAAGGCTGCAAAACATAAATTATAGGAAGCATTGCAAGGAAAGCAGGAGGAAAGAAGAGGAACACTAGATCTATGTGTGAGTGCTTTTCTTCTATTGTTCCTTTATGTTCCGCTGCATTGATGATGATGATATTGTTCTTTCTACATAGTTTCATATGATGATGAATAATGATGTAAATCTGAATAATGTTATGATGTTTTGCAGTGAACTTAATGTGTTAATCAGAAATGCAATTATCAAAGAAAAGAACAATATAGACCTATGAAAAATTATCATGGTTTCAAAGTTGCCCTGAAGAAAAGTCATGGAGATCACCCCCATGGAGACACATTTAATGGAAGCAAAAGAAGATGGAGGAGACCTGAAAGAATTCTAGTGTTTGAAGTTAACTTTAGGAAATTTGTGTATTAGGGTTTGATAGAAACCCTAGTTTATGGAAAGGATATGAGATATGAAATCTAGCATGGTCAATGTGAAGATGCTCAAGCACTTGTGACAGATTTGATGAAGCCCTAGATGGGATAGTCTTTAGTAGGCCTAGTTGATAAAGTTGGTTGAAATATTGAAGGCAACATTGTTATATGGACAATGGACAATGATGGCTCTTAAAGGTTGGTTCAAGAGGGAGAGGATCACCTCTCATTGAAGATAAGTATCTCTTGACTTATGATGATCCTTTATGTCTTTACTTTTCTTTAGACTTATAGATTTGATTATTGTTCTGACCATTACTTGTACTTCCTGCATGTATATTTGAGTATTTGGATGTTTCTAACCTCCTTGATGAGATGTAATAAGAGGATCCTTCTTGAGGATCATTTGAGATGCTGGAAAGAAAACCTAGAGCTAGTAAAGGTAAGGAGGCACTTGATGAAAAGATGACTTAAGTACTACATGTTGCCTATGTCAAATAAAAGGATGTACAGGTATTTGAATACTACAAGGTATGCATGGTATATTGTTTCAATGTTATGTTTTCGCTGTAATGGCAAGCTAAGCACTAAGGTATGATGAGCATGTCTCCTTCTCAACTGGATCATGCATGCATATGAAAGTGATTTGAATTCATGATTCTTATGATGAAATGGTGCACTTGATGTTGAACAAGTATCTTACATAATGAACTTCTTGATTCTATGAGACTACTTAATATTGATCTTTGATATATTGGTATACTTTATCATCTATCATTTTTGGATATCTTGATTCCATAAAAGGCTAGCACCTTGATTCTAGTAGATGGTAACTTGGTACTATTGATATTGTTTGTGAAATGCATGGCAACCACGATGATATAAGTGTAACAATGAGATTGATATTCAGGATCTTTTTGTTGACCATTGTTATGCTTTGATATGCTTAGTAATTATGGTATATGGTAACATTGAATGCGACTTGATGGATTGAATGCCCTGACTTGATGGATTGAGTTACGTGACAAAGAAGTAATGTTGTGATCATGACTCTTGAAGTATGATCCTATTAGCTATTTGACACTAACCCTTGATGAAAGATTGATGTCATGATGTAATGGTGAAGTAGCTAATGCTAACATATATGACCATGATGAATGTGTCTGACTTTATGATCTAATAGATCGGTTGATGTATGACAGTATTATAAACAGGTTGATGGCATGAATGAAGATGATTGAAGTAGCTTCCCATCTAGAGGGAGAATCTCTCCATAAGATCTCTTCTCCTATTGTCATTTACATTATATGTATATTCTTTACTGTTGAAGTATGATTTATGGGCATGAATAGACAAATATTTGACATTGTTGATCTGCAGCAAAGTTTTGATCTGAGAAGAAAGAGTTTTCCCTTACCCTAAACCTCAATTGCATGGAATCAGGTTCATAGGTGCGATTGTAGCCTTTCAACCGCATGAAAGTAAGGTCAAGGGTGCGACAGTAGTCTCCTAACCGCTTGCAAGCGAGACATATGGGTGTGACTATGTCTGTCAGACACAAAAATGAAGTTTTGTGCATGAAATCAGATGTTCACCTGAAGGATGTTAATCCTACATATGTGGAGCAGACATCAAGAAAATTTGCGAGCTGGAAAGTTTGAATGTTTACTATAATATGAATATATATACTGAACTTGTGTTTGGAAGTGATCAGGACATGCATACAAATATGTCATTATGTTTACAGTTTGTGATCCAAGAGTTTGACATGATTTTCCTGATTGATGTAGATGAGCAGTGTTTGGAGTTTTGACATGATGCTTAATAATAACTTAGAACTTTGACTTGATGTTGAGATATGTTTTGGACTATAGATCTCTCTATGATAGCAAATTTGGGATTTGACCTGATGACTAGTGATTTTATTTGATGACTGATGATTTGCCTTGATGAGAATGATATATGAACTTCCAATGACTAATATTGGTATTCGATAATGGTTTTGTATTGGCCTCCTTGTTCTTAGCACAATGGTTGAAGTATTGACAGTTGTGAATCAACATGAAGTTATCTCCATGAATGGTTGGAACCTGCATGACTTATCCTTGGTGTATGCATTTGCATCTAGTGACTTATATTATGATCATGGGGATGACTTGATGAAATTTGGATTGATATTTCTTATGACAACTTGTTGGCATGATAATAGATGAAGTCATGACTTGAAGAGAGCTCTACCTGTCACCTGGTCTAAAGAATCTAATACAGTGATATCATGATGATCTTGATATTTGTTCTGATCTTGCACCTAAACTTTCATAAGCTAACTTAGTTGATTGTACAATATTGTGAGTCTGAGCATATTGGTTTATGAAGCAAGCTCCTCGATCCAGATATGTCCGCATTGACAATTATCTCATGAAGCCAAGATGATGTGTTGATCCAAACCTCTACTTCAAAAGTGTTCCAAGGTACGACTTTGATTTTGGTTTTATATATTGATGGTCTAGTCTTGACAGGAAATAAGCCTCGATGATTTAAGTAAGAGGGAGATGGCTTCTGAAGCTCGAAATACTAAATCATGGCATGATGAATCGATTTCTAAAGTTTGGAAAAGAAAATCTATATTGCGAAGCTATTGAAAAAGTATTGGAAAGTGGAAATGCATATCCTTGGACACTCTGGTTGAATGTCAAGAAGTTGTGAAGAGATATTGTTGAACTTGACTTGGCAACCAACAATTGATTGAAGCATTGATGTTCCATTTTGAACATCCATCTATTTATATACATGATGTGCATAGAACCTGAGTCGATTTATGATTGAGTCGCTTCATTCACATTGAGTTGTTTCCTAGCATCCTTAAAAATTACTTGCATGGGATGATCCTCCTGTGATATGTGACTACTTGAGTGTATTGATGACGATTAGGATCGTTATTGATGAGATGAGCACATTTGAATGTTGCCTTAGTATGAGATTTGTCATGATATCTTGGATGAGAGGTCCATAGCACGATCGAGGTTGAGTACGATGTTACTGGCGTAACTAGCCATGTGACAGGATGAAGAAGCTCCTTGGAGAACCGTCTGAGCAAGATCTGGATATGACATGGATACATTATGATGACAAAAAGTGGGAATCAATTGGCAGAGAATCCCACATATAGCTAGGAATTAGATACCTTCATATATTGAGACAGTGTTGTTGTATGAGACAAGCTCAGGCGTGTGATTAGCACCTCCTTGATAGGGAGGACGAATATGGTATCCTTTTTGTGATATATATAATTATTTATGTTCTAATATGATATTTGATTTGATGTCCTGTATGAACAGGAGACGGTTGCTATTGAGATATGATGATTACCAGATATGAGCACAATGATATGTTTTTGATCTATAGAGAGCAAGACTAATCGAGAACACTAAGCTAGCTCTCCCTCCCCTATCTGAGATCCCAGGGTGTGGAATTGAGATAGAGAGCTCCTGGTGTTGAGCGAACTCTGGACAATAGGGTATCACCCCTATCTGTTACCCATAGGGTTGGAGTAGTAGCTCACCCTATCTTGGTCTTTGCAGAGTATACCCCAGTTGGCATCATACCCACAAGCAGGCTTATTGGGATTGTCCCTCCCTGTCTGGCCAACGAGTTGAGGACGCTTGGAGGCGTGTGATCCTTACCTCTTGGTAAGTCGGGTATCTTGTCCAAGCTCGGATTATGATGCAGGTGTTCTACCACATGACTATTGAGGGTCATTGTTGGGAAGATCAGTAGGCAATAGGATGGGTTGAGTAGTAGCTCCCCTATATCACCTATTGCTCGATATGGGATCGTACTAGTAGCTCCCCCATGAGATTTCGGGTTGAGATTGAGCTCCCCGATGTGGTTCCAGGTTGAGATGTGCTCCCTGATGATATGCTCTTTGATGATGATGCGAGTCGTAGATCTGACTTCCCGCCGATATTTTTGGGTAGTAGCGCGCTAACAAAGATTTCGGGTAGTAGCGCGCTAACAAAGATTTCGGGTAGTAGCCTGATGAATAGAGGGTGGTAGCTTAGGCTCCCCTCCGATGACAAATTCTTCTTCTAGATTCGAGAATATTCAGCATATGAGCAGGGACAATCAAGAGATAAGAAGGAATGAGCAAGAGATGAATTGAGATGAACATTGATGATTCGAGATTATGGGATGCTTGAGATAGGACATATGATGTCAAGATGAGATATTGATCGATGGACAGATATTGATAGGAGGAATTCTCCCTAGTTGAGAGGGAGTGTTAAAAATATGCTACTGCAGTCAAATTCCACTTTGGATAGCTCATTTGATGGAGATAATAATTGCATTAAATTCCTCTTTTCGAGAGGACCAAAATAGACCTAAAGATCACTCAAATCAGATAAGGAAAAGTGTATTTATGAATAAAAACCCAAATGTGCATATTTGATAAGGTCGGCCCTAAAGCAAAGTGGACCCTCTTGGAAGGCTATAAATACAAGTGACCTCTACCTCATTTGGACACAATCATGAAACCCTCTTCTATCTTGGTTTTTGGCTCGTCTAAGGCTCGTCCATGAATTGCAAGGTTTGAAGCTCGCATCTTTGATTTAGGGTTTTGGGCCCCAGTCGTAGGCACAGAACAAGGATTCGACTGTAGTCACACGCACAAAAGCTCATCCATGTGACTAGAGCCTTCCAGACACAGAGAAAACTCTCCATCCATGCGACTGGGGGTTTAGGGTTTCCACATTCTAGATCTAACCCCAGTTGCTCGCATGCCAGGCTTAAGGGAGTGACTAGGAAAGTTATAGTCGCTCGCATGACACCTCCTCTGTGCGACCAGGATCTAAAAGATGAAATTGCAGTCTTCCGAAGATTTCGCTCAGTGATCGTAGGGTTCAGTGTTTGACTGCACACAGTGACAGTTCATTACAGTCTTCAGAATTAGAGTTTTGAGCATATACATTGTTGGGTTCATTTCATGGATGTTGTAGTTGTTTTGCTGGTTAGTTGCATAGATGAAGATATGGATCATTGTACTCTGTTTTGTTGGATTATTTGATGACAATCTAAGAAGAAGAATTTGCAAGGGTTTTCCCATAGTGGGTTTTTCCCTGGTCTCTGACCAATCATGGCGTCTCTATGTGTGAATGATTTTCTTCTATTGTTTCTTTATGTTCCACTGCATCGATGATGACGATATTGTTCTTTCTATATAGTCGCTTATGATGATGAATAATGATGTAAATCTGAGTAATGTTATGATGTGAATTACCTGGCACACATGATTCCATTGCCTCAACATCCTGGATGCTGCTTATTTGCCATCAATGGCAATAATGCCAACAACCTCTACCTGATTTAGACATCATCATGGATCATTCTTCTATACTTTTTCTTGTTTTGGCTCGCACAGGTTTGAGGCATGGTCACGGAGAAATGGGTGTGAAAATTCCTAAACCCGAAATCCCTACTGCAGCAACTGATGATATTTCTCCTATTTGTTAAACTCCTTTAAACAAATTACTTGCAGTGTCCTACGACAAATATCGAAATACACACACTGCAACCTTCACTTAATTAAATATATGCGAAAGCAAGAAACTGAGCAAGAAAGAAAATACAACACAATAACACCATTATTTTTGGACAAATGTACCTGGAAAAAACCAATGCGGGAAAACCGGTGCAACAGCGCTGAGGGTTTTATTATTATGCAGTAGTAAATTTGAATACAACTCCTGGTTGCCTTCCCGACAATCCAGTTACAAAGAATATCACTGACAGAGAGACCTGTGAGGTTACCTCACACTATCACTAGAAATCCTGGCTGATCCAGCTATTCAAGATATTTTAATGACCATGGTTAAGTTTTGATGAGCTTAGTAATTATGAAATATTGTAAAATTGAATGCCCTGACTTGATGGATTGAGTTATGTGATAAAGAAGTGATGTTGTGATCATGATTCCTAAAGTATACTCCTATTAGTTATTTGACACTGACCCTTCATGAAATATTGATGTAATGATGTAATGATGAAGTAGTTGATGCTAACATGTTATGACCATAATGAATATATGTGTTAGAACCAGATATAGTTTGATTTTATGATCTAACAATTTTATTGATTCTCCTTGAATGTTAATGGTTGAAGGGGTTGCTCATTAAGAGGGAGAAACTCTCCATAAGATCCTATTATCATTTTCATTATATGTATAGAAGATTCTTTATTGTTGAAGTAAGATTTATGGACATGAATAGACAAATATCTGATATTTTTGGTCTGCAGCAAAGTTCTGGTCTAAGAAAAAAGAGTTTTCCTTACTCTAACCTCAACCACACGGAAGGAAGCCTAAGGTTGCAACTGTAACCTCTCAACTGCACGGAACAAGGCAAATGGTGCGCTTATGCCTATAGGACACAAAAGTGAAGCTTTGTGAAATCAGATGTTCACCTGAAAGATGACAGTCCTACAGACATGGAGTTGTCAACTGAAAGTTCTATGAGCAAGGAAGTTTGAATATTTGACTTACTATAGAGAATGTGAATGTGTTGACTAAACTTGTGTTTGCAGGGGACCAGAATATGTGTATCAATATTTTATTATTGAGACTTGTGTATGACAGTATTTGATAACAGTTGCAAGGGTTTGACTAGATTTGGCTTATTGATATAGATGAGCAACGTTTGGAGTTTTGACATCATGCTTGATAATGATTTAGAATTTTGACTTGAAGTTGAGATATGTTTTGGGCTATAGATCAACCTGTGATAGCAAATTTGGGTTTTGGCCTAATGACTAATGATTTGATTTAACGACTGATGATTTTCCTTGATAACAATGCAATATGGGCATAGTGACTTTCAGTGACTTATATTGGTAGATATTTTGTGTTGACATCATTAGCCTTGACACATTGATTGAAGTATAAACAGTCGTAATTCAGTATGGAACAATCTCACTATGAATAGATGAAACTTGTCCTCGATGTAACCATTCATATTTAGTAGCAGAAATGATTCATGTTATGATCATGAGTATAGCTTGATAAAGTTTGATTGGATAGTGCTTGGTCAATAAAAAGGTGTTGTAACTTGACATTGGATATGAGCTCTACCGATCACCTGGTCCAAAGAATTTGTTAAAGTGATATTGATGAGTTTGACATTAGCTTTGGTCTGGCATCTAAACTTTGATAAGTTGACTTAGTTGATTTGATTGCACAATATTGATTTGTGTAAGGCTAAACATATTGTTTTGGTCAAATGTTATGTTTGCAGAAAGCATTGTATGAAGCAAGTTCCCTAATCCTGATATGTCCACATTAGCAGTTATCTAGTGAAGCCAGCATGATCAGTCGATCCAAACCTCTACTTCAAAAGTGGTCCAAGGTATGGCTTTGATTTTGGTTTTAAATACTGATGGTCTATTCTTGATAGGAAATGAGCCTCCGATGATCAAAGTAAGAGGGAGATGGCCTCTAAAGTTTGAAGTGAAGCTATTAAAGAAAGTGGAAATTCAAATCCTTGGACATTCCGATCAAATTTCAAGAAGTTATGAAAAGATATTGTTGAACCTAACTTGGCAACTGATAGTTGATTGAAACATTGATATTCCATGTGAACACCCGTCCATATATTCTGATTCAATGCATGATTGAGCCACTTCATACACATTGAGTTACCGTCGAGCTCACTTCGAGATATTTGCATGGGATGAACTATTTTTGGTCTAAGACATTCTTCCTGTGATATGTGACTGCATGGATGTACTGATGTTGTTTGAGATCTTTGTTGATGAGATGAGCACATTTGGGTGTTGCCTTAGTATGAGATTTTCCATGATGTTTTGGATGAAAAGTTTGTAGCTTTAAGCACAATCGAGGTTGAGTACGATGTTGCTAGCATGGCTAGCTGTGAGGCAAGATGAAGAAGCTCTTTGGGGAGATGTTTGAGCAGGTTTTGGATATGACATGGATATATTGCAATGACAAAGAGTGGGAACTGATTGGCAAAGATTCTCGTATATAGTTGGAACTAAGATGCCTTCATATATTGAGACATTGTTGCTCTATGAGACAAGCTTAGGCTTATGGTTGCTGCCTCCATGAGAGGGATGATGAATATGATATGAGCGCGATGATATATTTTTGATCTATAGAAAGCATCGTTCATCGAGGACGCGGAGCCAGCTCTTCCCCCCTGTTTGAGCTCCCAGGGCATGGAATTGAGATGGAGGGCTCCTAGGGTTGAGGGATTGTTACCCACCACTTCATGGGTGTTATCCCCAGGAGAATTTTTCTCCATGATGAGCCTCAGCCAACAGCCAGCAGCCCCTTGATGCCTCCTACTAGCTCGTTGTGCCATTTCTCTACCACCTGAGCCAACCATGTGGTCCCTCACCCACCTATATTGATCGTATGTTTGAAGGTGGGCCTCCCGAATCTAAAGGTACATCTTGTCATTTGGTAATTGAGTATTGGGTTTACTTATCATGGTTACTTCTGGGTCTGGATTGATGGGGGGATTTGGGCGAAAGAGTGGGCTTAGTTTGTGCTATTGTCCCCTTGATCTCTTTTGGTAGCTACCCTTGGATCGTAGTCCCGTGGGATCTCCTTTATTGACCATTTGGTTCTAGGGTGGTACTACTTGGGAAACCCTGATTTTGGGTGCATGGTCCCACTCCTTTATTTGCACATATCACTCCCTTTCCACTCACTATACCCCCCATTCATCATTTCTCCCACCTGGATCCACATTCCCATTCTGGGTCCACATAGAGCTAGCCCCCCTATCCCCTTTGTCCCCACCTTGGGTTAGGCCTAGAATGATGCCCCAGAGGTTGAAGCAACTAAAAAAGAAGAAGAAAAAGCATAATTGGCCACATTTAATAGGGAATTGTGCCACAAAATGCAAAAAAATGGTCGGGACAAAAATAATTAGCATGTGGGCAAAAGCTATTACATGAGCTCTACCCCAATCATTGGCCATCACCCTGGTTCCATAGGCCTTAGATGAGCCTCCTCTATCATTCAAGAACCCATGATTGTCCCAACCCCTAGAGGGCAATATATCGCCCTACCTAAAAAGGGGTAATCACTGTTATATCTTGCACATTATGCTCTTGTCCTTTGAGCCCCGATCAGTTAATTAAACAAAATTCATAAAAGGCAAAAGGTATATGAAGAAAGGTGGAAAAATCAAGGTCGGAGCACCTCATGTACCACGATTGCTCCCTCCTATATATTACATACCCAGGTGTGGGCTTCCCCTTATCTAGCTACCCCTATGCCCCATTATGTGGCCCAGGACTGCCCCTCTCATTCCCTATTCCATCTCACTTATTTGTCACTTGCCACCCCCATTAGAGGGATGTACCTTGGACATACTATCCCCTCTAAGGGTTGAAACCACCTAATAAGGTACTTGGCTAACTCCCTTTGGAGCTTGGAGACACTAGCACATGCCAAAGCCCACTACGGAAAGGCATGCCATTATGAAATGCCCACATTGTTATCCATGATTTGTAAGCTTTGTACCCAATTATTTAATAATTGGTTGTACTTGAAGCCTAGGGGACGCATTGGATCTTCTGCAGGATTACAGGTGGTTTCCATTTGGGTTTGGTTTCCCTATATGGGATCCTAACCCTACAAATCTACACTAGCACGTGTAGAGTGTGCATAGAGAGCCATTGGCCTCCAGAGCAGTGGACATCACCCCAAAATCTTCATGGATGCTCAGAGATTACTAGCGATCCACTTTTGAGATGATAGTGATATGCTTGGTACATTATGCCCAGCAGGCCCCAACAGGAGCCCCACACTCTTGACAAGTGTCCTAGGACTTGCACGATGCCATGGAAGCATTCATTCCACCACTTGGACCCTTGTAGAGGATCTACAGACATCTTTGATTCATATGGAGACCCATGAGGTTATTTATGTGCCCTCATACCCACTGGGAGCACCACAAGTCTACTACTTGGAGAACAAGGGGCCACCCTTTTGTTCATCATATTCCGAGGAATTTATTCCTCAATATGGCACTTCAGGATATTATTGAGCCTTTGGAGGGCCCTACAACATGCACATATTATTATTTGACCCCTTGTGAGGCTTATTTTTACATTTGTGAGCTAGTTTGGTGGGCTTGTCGCCAATAGGGGTTTTATTTGCACATTATTTTATCATTAGGGGCTAATGTAGGCCCATAAGCTAATTCAAACTCCTTAGGAAGCATATATTGATGTTAGATACACTCATTTGTATCATCACTTGACTTGGGATCTCTCTAGTCTTAGATAATTTTCGCACTTTTTCCTTGAAGGATATTTTTGGAGATGGATGAATTTTGATGTATGGATTTGGGCTATTTCTCTTCTCTTGGAGCTTTGTTATGCAAATGAATTGTTGGTTGGATATACTCTATAACGTTGTAAGTGATTTTTATCGTGGTTATTCTTGTCGCTGCATACTGCTAAAATTAGTGCTAGTTGTTGCATTATTGTAATGTGGAATTGAGCAATGTTTTAGTTATTAAATGTATGGGCCAATGTTAAATGAATGAAATGTCCTAGAGATTATTTATCTTGAGAAGCTTGCATCATTTTCTTTAAAGTATAAATGCTTGAAAGTCGCTTTTCTTTTCTTACTACCTACATTGGATGAAGTTGACTTTCTGGGCCTCCTTGCTCAAGAATCCAAATTCTTACTCATTACCATCCTTGACTCCACATCCCCAAGTGAATTAGGCACTGGTTCCATAAAAGGGTGATCACATTAACCTTCTTTTTTACCATTTTTCCCCTTTTTCCCAAGTCTAGCCCCATTGGGTCACCTAGGGCATCAATTTCCCAGCAATTGGCCCAAGGAAGAAATTCGATCTACTCTAGGCTACTGCGCTGGTCCCCTCCCTCTCCTCCAAATTTTAGGCCATTCTGATAATGGAATCTTTGGGAATCCCAAGACCTATCTCTAGGACCGAATCTTGCATAGGCATCCATAAGGCTAGACACTAAAAGGATCAATTCAACCCTTTAAAGTAAATATTCTTGTTTGGTCCTTTCCCCTCACCCTGTCCAAGATAGGAACATCATTGGTTGTTACATTCCATCCCCGAACCTGAGTTGGGTCCACTTGGCCTCGTGTGGTCCCACTTCTCAATAAAGACTATTTATCAAAGACCATTTGGGAGTCCAAGTTTTCAAGGATTATAGGGATTGAGAAACTCCTTTATAAGCCTATTCTTTCTCCGCCAACCCTCCAATCTTCACCCCTTACCCTCAGTGGATTAAGTCCCTTACTTAAAGAGCAAGCAAGCTCCATTCATCACTCCATCCTTGGGAAAGGGTTTTCAAGTTCACTCCTCACTTCTCCATTGACATCCTAACTTATCAAAGTGATCCCTACACTACCGAGACTCCTCCCATCGGTGAAAGTCCATAAAGAGCAGGGAGACTTAGCTGTGGTGACAATGGGCTAAGCCTCCACCGTTTCCCTTAACCTAGCAGTTGCCCTCTTAGGAACCCCTTTTAGGTCCCCTGCTGGTTTAAGTGGTAACATGGATATCTGGACAATAGGGTATCACTCCTATCTGTTACCCATATGGTTGGAGATGTTTCTCTCCTATCTTGGTCTTTGCAGAGTATACCCCAGTTGGCATCATACCCACAAGTCAGGGTTGTTGGGATTGTCCCTCACCGTCTGGCCAACGAGTTGAGGAGGCTTGGGCCATGTGATCCTTACTTTTTGGTAAGTCAAGTATCTAGCCCAAGCTTGGATTATGATGCAAGTGTTCTACCACATGACTCATGAGGGTCATTATTGGGAAGATCAGTAGGAAATAGGATGGATTGAGTTGTGCTCCCCTATATCACCTATTGCTAAATATGGGATTGTAGATGTTTAGCTCCCCCATGAGATTCTGGGTTGAGATTAAGCTCCCCGATGTTGTTCCAATTTGAGCTAAGCTCTCCAATGTTGATGCGAGTCATAGATTTGGCTCCCTGTTGATGTTTCCAGGTGGTAACATTAGCCTCCCCGCTGGCAGAGATTTTGGGTGGTAGCAGTGGCTCCCTGATGGATAGAGGGTGGTATTTTGAGCTCCCCTCAATGTCAAATTCTTCTTTTAAATTCGGGAATGTTCAACATATGAGTAGGGACAATCAAGAGATAAGCAGGAATAAGCAAGAGATGAATTGATATGAATAGTGACAATAAGTGATGATGAGATACTTGAGAGCGGATATGATTTGAAGATAGGATACATATGACATGATCCAAGTGGAATTCTCCCTAGTTGAGATAGAGTGTTAAAATTGGCAACTAGGGCCAAATTCCACTATGGACGGCTCATTTGATGGAGATGATAATTGCAATAAATTCCTCTTTTCAAGAGGACCAAAATTGACCTAAAGACCATCTAATCTAGACAAAGGAAAGTATATTTTTGAATTATGAACCCACATGTGCATATTTGATCAGGTCGACCCTAAAATAAATTGGACACCCTTGGAAGGCTATAAATACAAGTGACCTCTACCTCATATGGACATCATCATGGATAATTCTTCGATTCTCTTTCTTGTTTTTGCCTCGCACGGGTCTGAGGCAAGTTCCGGAGAAATTGGTTCGTTTGAAGGTGAAATTGCAGGGTCTGAAGCTTGCGTGTATTTTTCTAGGGTTTTGTTTCTCAGTCACAAGCTTACCAAAGGACAAATTCGACTGGTCACTGGCTTGTAGGCTTGTTGCACACATTTTTTGAAAATTCCAAGGAAGCGGAACTGCCAAATTTTTTCAACAAGATCGAGTCATCTATCAGCAGTCTACATGTCATTACAAACCCATTCTGCAAGTTATGTAATGTAAATGATCCTAGTAAGACCTTGAGTATATGTAACCTAGGTAAATCTATGATTTTGAGGATGAATTTAGGAGGTTTTTTTAATGTCACTGATTACCTGCAATTTTAGACATGGCTAATCAGCAAAGATTTTTCCCTCCAGCATAAACCCCAAAACTAGGGTGCAATTTATTGTTGGAATCTTAGGTGAGTCTTAGTGTTTTTAGTTGAGTTTAAATAAAAGTGATTTGGGAATAATTTAAGCTAGTTTGCTAAATTATTTTATTACAAATCACTTGGTCTACTAAATCATATTGTGTCGCAAATGGGTTATGTGTCTTGAAAGTCTAAGTCAAATGTGTATTCCCCTTTGAAAGTTGTAAATGTAAAATCTTATGTATTAGAGGGTGGAAAAATAATTAAATCCTTTCATGTGTAAATTAATTAATTTTTCTAGCAAAATAAAATTAAATCCTAAGCCATAAAGTTAATTAATAGAGTCAAAATTAAATTGTCTTAGGAAAAATAATTCTCCAAGTTGAAAAATTCGTGGGTCCTAAAAGAATCAATTTTTAAAGGTCCTCCACCAAGGGAATATTGTATATTTCAAGAAAATTTGGACCCTTGGACCTTGGTGGTTAAGTCAAAATCAAATTTTTGAGGAAATTAGCTCAAAATAATTAATTTTGAGCTAATAAAAATGGAATTAAATGATAAAATCGAAAATTCCTCAAAAAAAAAATAAGGGCCAAGATTAAAAGATCTTGAAGTGTTTATCAATGGCCAAGATTATTTTGACAAGGATCAAAGAAACTAGCCGTTATTTTTCCACTTGGAGGATAAATCTATAAATTAGAGAGTCATTTGAGTCTCTAGCATCTTGATCTCTAGCTAGAAAATTGTTGCTGAAGCAACTTTGTAACTATTGTCCCGCTGGGAACTATTTTTTCAATCATAATAAAGATTTGGGGTGCAATTCAAAGTGCTATTGCTTATTGATTTGTGGTATGTGCTCACTATGGGCATCTCTATGTTGTGTTGAATATTGGTAAGATTTGATTTTTCATTAGATGGAGATAAAACCATACAATTGATAGTTTTGGGCTAATCTTAGGTGGTTCGATTTCCCATGTGATCTAACAAATTATTTTTGAGATAAATTCATAGTACTTGCAAGTACTTCAATCCTTGGCCTCCAAGCTCACAAACTTGGGCAGGAATCATTGTTGCTTGGATTTCAATTATTCATATGGTGGATTAATTCTTTGCTAAGGCCATTGGGGTTTGGGGTTTCTAAAGTATAAATATTTCAAATATAATATACATTGGGGTTTCTAAAATACTTTTAGCCATTCTTCAAAGGAAAAAACTCCACAAAAATATTTTTCTCAAAATTTAAAAATTTTCAAAACCCTAGTATATTTGTAAATCTTGTAAATAATTTTGCAGATATAATTTATAAATTATTTTTTATAACGTGGGTTTCGGGGATTTTTATTTTTTTTGTATAGATTTGGGGTTTGGGTGTTTTATTTTCATTTTTGCAAATTGGAACAAGGGATCAAGTGGAAGAAGAGCTAGATCTAGGCCCTTGAGGGTAAGATCTAGTCTCTAGACAATTTTGCAGGGCTATTCACTTAAAATTTTGCGGCAAAATTCAGACCTAAAGAAGAAAAAAATTGAGACAAAGGTTTCAGTTTTTTGGCCTCCCTAGGACCAAATCTAGCCCCTCCAAACCTAGCGTCAGCCTTCTCTTAGTCTATGTCACCCCTAGATCCCCCAACGTTATAATTTTAGGCCCCTTTAGGGCTAGCCATAGCCTTTAGGGGCCTCAGCCTTCCCTATTTGGCCCTGCGTCAAGGGTATTACGCCTTTTTAGCCTTATTCGCGTGCCTAAGAGGCCTCGACCTACCTCCTTCACCCTAGACGACAACCTTCTAAGCTCGTGGTGGGCTTTTTGGGCCTTAAACCCTAGCTTTTCAGCCCTTGTTGACCAGCATCCAGCCTTGAGGCCTTTTCCTCCTCCAGTGTTAGCCCTTTTGAGCCTCCTCTAGTCATTTCAACCCCGATCTGCCCTCGTGGCCTCTTTATCCCCCAACACTGGCCTTCCTTGGCCTAGCGTTGCCCTTCCTTGGTCATTTTCTATGCTAATCTACCCTAAAACCCCCATCTGAATTTTTAAAGACTGCTTCCTTGGTGGTTTTGCAGGTTTAAGGTCTCCAAAATTCTAATTTTCAAATGGCATCTTCATCCAAAATTGTTGGGCCACTTGGACAAATGTTTCTCCAAGGCTCAAGGCCTAGGGTTTGACCTCTAAACCCTAGTCTTATCTCTAAGTTACAGAAGTTAGATCAATAATACTTAAGCCCTAAAATCACATGCTACATGGTCAAAATTGTTTAAAATTGCAAAATATTGATTTCCCTAAATTTTGGCCACTTGGGCACCCTAGATCTAACTTTTATGCTTGCTAGAATTTACTGCATAACTAATTTCAGGTCTAAAAATTACTGAAGCATACACCTAAATTGGATCAAAAAACTAAAAAAAATCAGTGTCAAGAAAATTCTTGTTATTTTTGGGCATTTTGGCCACTGATTATAGTTCCATTATCTTATTGATCTGTCAATTATTCATTGTTGTAGTAAATAGATTAGATCTGAAATTTTCTAAATAACACCCTCTAAAAACCCTAAAAATTGATTTTTTTCAAGCTGGGTGAATTTTACTATTTTTGGCTCCATTGGGCATTGTTTACGACATCATTAGCTTGCTGATATGTGGGTCAATTTACTGCTGCAATAACTTATTACAGATTTGAGATATTATTGAATACATCATCATCAATTAAGTTACACACATAAATTTACTTCTGCTGGTCATTGGAAAGTTTTGTACATCATGTGTTGGGCAAATTTCATAATTTAGAGTGATTTTTCTACGACTGTCATAACATTAATAAGCACTGAAATTTTCTGAAGTACTATTGTTGATTCGATTGTTGAGATCTAACACTTGTATGGCTTACTCTAAGTTTGTAAAATTTCTGGAATTTGGCACCTAAAGCACTCCTACTCTAGATCTGATCTTGTGAAAATTGGAATCTAATTGGCACCTTTGTATTTGGTAATCACTTTAAGTCTTGGCATCTAAGTTTTCATTTGGCTATCTTGAATGGTGATTGGTTTATCCTGAAGGGGTATCGAACATTGTTGAAAAATTGGCATTTTGCATCTTGTGGGAATTTGGAGTTTTGCACCTGTATCTCTAAAGCAATTTATCTTGTTCAAGATTGTCGTTTCATCATTGTTAAGTACTCTCACTATAAGCTAATTCACACCATGCACTTAAGTAACAAAAACTAATCTTAACTCAAGATAATCTCACTCATAATCTTTTGCATAAGCATCTTAGATCTAGCTTGCATTAAAACTTACCACCTAGCATAAGCTAGGTTGATAGAAATCTAGGGCAACCCTTCTCACCTAGTTTGAGGGGCTTGGCAACTCTTCTGTGGTTAACACAGTGACCTTGCAATCGTTAGAGCCATAGTCTCTGCAGCGCTGGAGGCATCAAGTGATAGGAGAACAACAGAAGGTATTGTTAATCAGGCCTTAGCCTACTTCCTATTGCCCTCCTTCCCACAACCTACCTTGGAGCCCACCTTCAAAATAGTTAAGTGAAGGTCATACTTAAACTAGGCATATAATTAAAATCAACCAAAATCACTGCACCTCACATAGGTCTTAGAACTTGCATATCATATAGGTTAGTTAATGATTCGAGCAGCAAGTGTCCATCCAGTCACTTGGTCGTAAATTTATCATAAGCAAGAATTGTGACTCCATTAAGGCACTGCTCTAAATCTAATCCAATCATTAATCTTGCTAAAATTAACCAAGTAACTAGGCCATTCATCTGTGTCTCCCAAATAAGTTGGTTTCCAACTTGTTTTCCTTCACCTCATTCCATAGGGACTACCCGCTATACCTGTTGTTGGAAGACATCTAGAACGTAGTAGGTGGGGATCAGAGTGACAGCCCCTGCCCTGAGCGGTTGTCGCAATGCTTCTACTATCCGGGTAACAACATTTATGGCATCGTTGTCGGGGACCATTTTATTGGACTTTGGCATTGATGACATTCTCATTAATCTTCATAATCTTCTAATCCATTTTCATCTTCTTAATCCGTCAAGCACCACATTTGTTGGCACTTTGATATCTCACTAATCTTCTTATCACCTTGTTCACTTCTCTATTTGCACCTTAGAACTTGGACATTTGGGTTAGTTTCATGTTTGTGTGGAAACTCCACTTATTCATCCATTATTTTTCAAACAAGAAGCCCTCTCTGGTATCCATTTGCTTCTCCCTGACTAACTTTTCAGTTTTTGCCTTTTAGATCTTGGATTTAGATTCATGTTCAGTTGGCGACTCCACTTCTTTCATTGCTTGCAAGAATTTCTGCTAGAATCTCGTTTCTTGTGGATCTATTGTTTTTCTTAAACAAGGATCTCCCTCTTTGGCATCCATTAGTTCCTTTCCACTTAAGCAAGACATCATGGATGACTTGTTCACCCCTTTGCATTTTACTAACATTTCTCATGATATTCCAGAAATGGCCATTAATAAATTACCTTCTTTCACGGGTAATGATGCAATCACTGCTACAAATCACATCCAAAGGTTCAGATCTTGTTTGGAAAGATATGCTCATTCGACTGCATACAATCATGAACACATAAAGATGTAGCTCTTTGTCCTTTCCTTGGAAGGTTATGCTAGAAATTGGTTTTGTGATTTTCCTGACGATTCTTTTGACTCCTTACAAGCCATCATCAATGCTTTTAAAAATAGATATGAAAATCAAGGGGGCTCACCTTGTGCCTCTAATATTATGAAGAAGGATGAAAGTGATCCTGCAAAAGACCCAAATATCATAGAAAGGTGTCATGAGAATGTGTTGTTGATTTCTGTAGCATCGAATGTGCTCTAACCTCGAGATTTTGCGGACAGGCTAAGACACATGCATTCTCGAATACGCAGAATCATTTGAGAAAAATCCACCTAGAGATGGTTTAATTAAAATAATTAACCATTTTTAATGTATTCCTAAGTCTAAACATAGGAAATGTGATTAATTAAAGGGTATTAATTAAATCTAGTGTGAATCTTCTAGAAGAAGATGAGGATCAACTCCCAGTTAATCTCAACATTTGATTATGTTTTAATCTTGCCCGTTGGTGCTCCAACGAGAGATTATAAGGAGCTTGATGGGCACTTAGAGAACATACTTGGAGCCACCAGGAATTCGATATCGCTGGGAAATTGAACTCTAGAGTAGCAGCTGTGAGTTGTCGGAGGTGATTCAATAATTTTGAAGCAGTGAGAAAGAGGCAGGGATAGTAAGGCCGGAAGGAAGGTTTTCCTGTCCGATGAGTGAATCGCAGAGAGACAATGTACTCCACAAACAGGCTGATGCAGTGCAGAAAGGCAACGCAGAGCTTCAGAGGGAGATTTGTATTTGCTGAGGAGAAGTCGAGTTTCAAAGGCAGGAGCCGGAGTAGGAGACCGGAGAGCCAGAAGATCGAGTTTCCAGAGCAACAGTTGATTAGCAGAGAGAGAGGTAATCTCACTTAGGTTTCTGCCAGTATATTTTATCTTTATAACTGGATTGCCGAGAGGGCATCCAGAGTTGTATTCAAAACTACTGCTTAATAATAGAAAGCCCTCAGAGTTGTTGCACCAGTTTTCTCGCATTAGGTTTTTCCGAGGACGTATTGTCCAAAAATAACGATGTCCCTTGTGTGTTTGTCTCGTATCTATTTCAGTTTATGATTTGTATGTCAGTGTAGTCTACAGTAGTGTTTTTCATCATTGTTTAAATAATTAAATAACTTGTTGAATGTAAAAACAAGTAGGAGATGATAAACCAGTGTTTGCAGTAGGGTTTATGATGTGTAGATTCAGAAATTTTCACATTTATTTCTTCTGCAATATTTATTTTGTGAAAGTTGCAGTGTATGTACTTCGATATTTGTTGTAGAAAACTACAAGTATTTTGTTTAAAGTAAATTAACACATAGAAGAAATATCATCATCTTGCTTCAATAGGAATCGGGTCGCCAATTTTTCACATGGTATCAAAGCATAGATCCTAAGTTGGAGAGCTCAGAGCAGAAGAGGAGAAGGAGATTCGAATTTCTGCGTAGGCAACAATTCGAAACCCTAGGGGCAGCGTAATTCCTTGGGCAGAAGGGTCAGTTTTTTGTGGAAATTTTACTTCTCTGAGTGAGTCGACAGAGAATAATTTTTTCCAGATCGAAGAGTACCAGAGGCAAAGGGAGTAGCAGCAATTTCCTTGCAGAGCAAATCTTCAGCTGGGATGCAGATTTTGCAGCAGTTTGCTAGTGCAAATAGCGTCAAGAGGAAGGAAGAGCGCACACTAAGGGAATTCTTTCCTCAGGGGACTTCTAGCCAAGAAATTCGAATTTTCCTACTAGAGCAGCAATAGTTGTGTGTGGGATTTCTCACTCCAGAAGGTAGTGCAAATAGCTGGGCAGTAGTTGCGCAAAGGAGAACAGGAGGAATTCGACATTTGCAGAGATGGCCACGGATGGGCATGATCCATGGAAGAGCAGCAAATTAGATCTAGTTGTTGCAGATTTCTCACATGGATCAGTATCCTTGCTACGGGAGCACAACAAAATCAGTAGCAGGAGGATGAGAGTGTCAACAGACGCAACTAGTCATTCAAATGACAGTTGCATAGCTAGTTGCAGTCAATTTCCGAAAGACAGTTGTAGAACTAGTTGTCGTGACACAGGCAGTGTGAATTGCCCAGTTGCAGTATGCAGGTGCAGCCCACCCAGGAGATTCCCAGCACAGAGCTTTGCAATCCAATTTCCAATGCAGGAGGACTATGTGAGATGTCAAGAGGGAGTAGAGAGATTTCGCATAGGGTGATCGAGACTCAGAGCCTAGAGGCAGTCTAGTTTCAAAGGAAGCAGCCCTATGCAGGATCTGGGTAGATCAGATTCATTATTGCAGTAGTTGCAGCAGCACTGCAGAAGCATCCAAGGAGCAGTAACAACAGCAGTATGAGTAGATCAGATTTTGGGATGATGACATCCATACCTCCAAGAGTGAGGTGGGGTGGTTTGGTTTTGTAGCCCCAAAGAGCAACAAGATGGGCAGGATTCTTGAAGAGTTCCACCTCATGAATCAAAACCTTGCTACGGGAGCCCTAGACATGCAGTAACAAGATGGACCAGTGGCATTTGGTGCAGTAAGTGCCAGAGTGAAAGATGCAAAAGCTAGTAGCAAGTCAGAGAATGAGCAACGCAAAGCAGAGTTGGCAGTAGTGCAATTGGCATAGAGCAGAGTCAGTGGCAGCGCAGAGGCTTTAGTGGCAGCGCAGAGGCTTCAGTGGTAGCACAAAGTCTAGCAGCAATCACGACTCAGGTGACAAATGCATCATATTGACCACAGTTAGTTCAGTATTTTGGATATTTTTTTTCTGTTACAGTTGCTGAAGTTGCAGCAACATCACATGGAGAGGGAGTTGTAGTGCAGATGCAGTGTTGGCAGTGTTAAAAAGGGTAACTAGGTTCGGTCTTCATAAAGACATTATTATGATATTTGTAAACAAGAAAATGGATTTATTATTATGCTTGCTTCATGGGTTTCATCAGCAAGAATTTTTATGTATAGATGGCTCCTATTGTTATCTTTAAATGTCAAAAAGTCAATGTCATGAAGAACCCTTCTAGGGCATGTATCAAATGTATTTGAGTCATAAACAATGTCAAGAAGCCCTTGAAATGACAAGCACAATCCTCTTCGTCATGTCGGCTTGCCAAATCGAATTAAAAGTAGTCATAAGGAGACACATCGATTCACTCTGTCATGTCGACTCAAATGTAGAGGCAGACCACTATATATATGCAGCTAGGGTCACCACAAAAAGGACAGTAACTCGGATTCCTCTGTAATTTTCGATGGGTACAGGATCTCGAATACCTCTGAAATCTTGGTGGTGATTACAATAAGTAATTACAGTGTAACCTTCTAGGTCGTAACAGTCTTAGCATAGTTGTGACAATGAAGCTCTCAGTGCAAGGAGAACAGAGTCACAGTCTCAGCATAGTTGTGACAATGAAGCTCTTGGTGCAAGGAGAATAGAGTCAGAGTCTCGATGAAGATCTCAGTGTAGGAAGAAAACACAGTCATAGTCTTGGTGATGAAGATGATCTCAGGGATACCACAGTAGCACACACAGTCACATTCTTGGCATAATTATGATGATGAGGATCTAGTGATACACTCTCGGCATGCTCTCTTGACAGTCACAGTCTAAGCATCATTGTGGTGAGAAGGATCTCGGTGATACTATAGTAACTCACTTTGTCTCGGCATACTTCTAGATGATGTCATAAGTCTCGGTATATTTGTGATGAGGATATCTCTGTCTTGGCATACTTTTAGATATAGTGGAAGGTTATGATCTCGGTAAAGGTACAACTATGATGAGACAGTCATGATCTCGGTGGATCTAAGTGCAGCTCTCATATATATATCTCACTATGGAGATCTCGTTGATGAAGACCTCAGTGAAGGTGCAGCAATGATGTTGCAGCAGTAATGAAGATCTCGGTGATGCAGTAGTGATGGCCTCAGTGGTTCAACAATGATGATGATCTCAATAGTGACAAAGAAGAGGATTGGTGTCTCAGTCTTGGAGTGGCATAATAGGTCAAGGGTCATGGTCTTGGTATTCATCAATTGGAATCTCTATAAGAAGCATTTTCTGCGGATTTTCCTCTCAAAGAGTGAGAGGTTTTGGCCATGGCAGAAAGTCAACATCTTGTGTTGTCTCTTTTGTTTTGGTAGCTATTTGATAAACTAACAAGGCACACTTTAATAATAACAAGTGAAGATTGTGCTAAGAAGAAAAAGTTAAAATACTTCACAAATAGTTATCATGGCAAGAAGAATCTCATTAACTTAATTTACCCTAGATTCTTCAACATGGTATCAAAGCTAAGGTGTTGAAGTCAAAGGAGGGGCAGCAAAAAGAGACATTCAAGGATCAAATTTCAAGAAGGGCATCAAAACAAGTTGAAGGATATCAAAGAAAAGGATCAAAACCTACATTGAAGAATCAAACCCTAGATCAAAGAAGCAGTCTTGATCTACACTACAAAATAAGGCAAAGCATATTGAAGGCGAGAAGGCATTGTCATCTTCAAGGTTATAAAAACAAGCAAGGATCATCTCCTTGCCCTAGAAGAAGATCATCCAAAGAAGCAGCAAATCATCCTCATCGAAAGGAGCAACCTTTTCTATTGAAGAAAGGCTCTCTCATTTGAAAGAAGATCATCCAAGAAGAATCCCTAATACATCTCCTTCAACCATCATCAAAGTGATCAAGTGGAAGAGTTCATCTTCACTTGTCAAGTAAGTATCTTTCATTTTATAATCAAGTTGGGTTAAATGACTTCGTGTTTGCAAGGAGATTTATAAATCGGTTGGGTCATCAAAATTCCTTGCACAAGAAAGGAGGATATATATAGCCCCCGAAAGAGAAGTCATTGGTATCTATGGAAAAGTCTCTGAAGGTCAAGCATTGTTTGAATGCATCAAAAGGCTCATAGGATTCTTATGAAATTAGCCAAAGGTCCTTTCATCCCTATGTAGCAAAAGAGAAGACATAAAAGAGATATATGAAATACTAGAAGATATACTCTCTGAAATGCAGTGAAGAAAGCTCATATCACTTAGACCTGATTGAAGGTATCAAAGAATGAAGGAATATCTTCATAAGATCTCAATTGGGAGATCTAGGAGAGATGATAAGAAGATGATCATCATTGTTCTGAAATACACTAACTGATAAGCAAGGTAACAAATGACAAGAAAGTTACCTCATTCATCAACTTGTGGTCTCTATGTTTGATAGAAAATACAAGTTGAGGACAAAAATGTTGAAGGTTAAAGGACTCAAACATGTGCAGAAAGAAAAGGAAAGTTTAGTCCTCAAACAAGACAGAATAATATAGCTAAGATTCAATGATATGGAGAGATTATAGAAAGAAGCTCATATCACCGAAAAGATGGAGGACGCTGAATAAAAGGGCCAAGGAAAGAGGGAGTAACAGATCTATACTATGATCGAGACAGTATCTGTCAGGACCTGCGGTTCGTGCGACGAGCAGGGCGACTCCACCATGCGAAGTGCGTGCGAAACATGAAACGAAATGAACCTTGGGCGAGTTTATAAGGTGTTGGGTGAGTTGAGGGGGCGGTCCCTTGAGTTAGGCGGGCCGACCATCCTTCGAGCGAGACAACACATTATGAACGAGTCGGTCGGGTGTTTGGTGTGGGTCGGCCGGGTGACACAACCCGCCACCCGCCCATATATATTGGAGGGCGTTTGGAGGCAAACGACCATCAATCAATTGGTCAACAAGTTTGAACATGGAGTTCTGAAGTGCGTGGATGAGCCCGCACGACGGGCGGAACTCGGGTGAGAACTCGTTCAGAAAAGTCGTTCGGACAGTCGTTCGGGAAAATCGTTCGGACGGTCGTTCGGGAAACTCGTTCGGACAGTCGTTCGGGAAAGTCGTTCGGGAAAATCGTTCGGACAATCATTCAGAAAACTCGTTCGGACAGTCATTAGGAAAAGTCGTTCAGAAAAGTCGTTCAGGAAAGTCGTTCAGAAAAGTCGTTCAGGCAAGTCGTTCGGACAGTCGTTCGGGCAGGTTGTTCAGGCAGGTCGTTCGGACAGTCGTTCGGGCAGGTCGTTTAGGCAGGTCGTTTGGACAGTCGTTCGGACAAGTCGTGTTGACTGCTGGAGTAGCACCTGACGATTATTTGACGACTCCATGCCCAAGGATGATCCAGAGGACACTTGTACCATCAGATGTCATCAGTCAACAGAGTTTTTTAACTCTCCTTCTAT
>APFE030291673.1:187682-212217 GCA_000404065.3 Pinus taeda | reverse complement strand
TAGTCAAGGAACCCCAAGTCAAGTTTAAGGGGGGAAATTGTTAGGTAAACTTGACTCAGGATAGAGTCAAAAGTTGACAAGGTTAAATAGTGATGGTTTTGGGGCACATGGTATTGTGCACCCATGGTATTCTGCCCGTGGTATTATATGTAATGGAGCCTATAAAAGGCTGGAAGGACTTCATTGTAATGCAAAGGCCTGGAGGTGAGCGGTGAAGGCTCACTTGGCCGGATTGGCCAGGGTTTTGGCCAAGGATAATGAAATTTCATTATAATTGGGTTTTTCCCCGGATTTGGGGTTTTCCAGGATAAACATGTGTATTTATGTGTTTATGGTTATTGCTGGTTAATTTTATATTTATTCCTCTCAGTAATTATTTATGTTGTGCAGTAAATTCTTAACACAAACAAATCGAGGAAGTTGAAAACCAGATAAAGGGATAGGTGCCTGGTCTTTGGGGAGGGCATCAAAATGGCCAAGCTACCCTAACAAAGCATTGTGCTTGTGGGAAGGGTTTGGGGTAGGAATTACACACCTATGAGATTACAGAAGTGGACCATGGAGATTTGGGGCAACCTTCTAATGAAACTCCCTGGTATACATTCTTTGTCCCGTGGTTGGTTTGTCTTGATCTTTTCCTACCTTGATCAAGTATATTGGGTTCTGACTCAACACTGGCACATCGAGATGACCCCTATGCTATTGAAAAGATGGTTATTGATGTTTGACCCGAGAAAGGAGAATCTTGGCACTGGTCTGATTTGGTTCCACTTTCCTGCCCTCCTTTTGCAATTTTCGGCTGATGAGATCTTCAAGGTGATCGAAGATGACTTAAGATTTTATTTGGATCATGACATGACTTATCAAGGCACAGGTGTTTTGGCTATGGCTTGCATTCTAGTGTATCTAGACACCAGAGAGGGCCTGGTGGAGAGTTATCGTGTCTAGATGGGCGACATTACTCATTGAAAAATCCTAGACTACGAAGGCATTCCCTTTCACTACCGTAAATGTCATGAGGTGGGGCACCTTTACAAATATTGTCGCAGAGTGACTAGGATAAACCAAAATCCTCTCAAATCAATGGTTTTGACTTATACTCAAACTTTAGAGTCAAATTTCCCTCCTCTGGTGGACACTCATGAGTCTTCTATGCCTATTCAGCAGGAGCCACAACATCTTGTCTCTCATCAGGACTTTATGCTCTTAGAGCCTCCTCTACTCAGTTCTCATTCAAGAGACTCGCCCTTTGTTGGTAATCCCCTTTCCTCTACCACTTCTTTATCTCATGATGTTTTAGGTTATATTAATTTATCTTCATCTATCTGTATATCAGCATCGCTTTTTGAGGTTAGGAAGTTGTTCTCCGTAGTTTTTTCCCATCCCTCTAGTCCCTCCTTCCATCCCAACCTCCATCTCCCATACCTCTATTGAGCAGTCTGTCTCTTTTAAGGGAGGAAGCCCATCTTCTAGTGGGCCACATCGTTACTTCCTTCGTTCTCTCCCTGTTGCCCCTTCGACGGCCTTTGGTTTGGATACCAATCCCCCCCATTCCATAACCCATAAACCCACCTGTGGTGACAATCTAAAATCTCGAAAGCTATCAAGAGGGAAAGTGTTGATGTGGCTTCATAGGTACAATCCCCAATCGAATGGGTTCTTAGAGAAAAGGGAAACCCACATATTGTTCCCCCATGATTTGTCTCTGTTTCAATTGGAGGGGTTTAGCCAATCCAAACAAAAAATTGGCTCTCAAGGGACTTTATCTTTCTAAAAGATTTGATGCTATTTTTTTGTAAGAAACACTAGGCGAAGGAAGCTAGGTTAATCAACTGTTATTAAGTTTTGTCCCAGATTGGGAATTTCACTTTCTGGATGTTATGGATCACTCTAGTGGCTATGACTTGGGTTTCAATAAACACTCCACTAAAATTCTTAATGTCTGGGGGGGGCAAGGTTTTCTTGGGGCCGATATAGTCTCAGTGGAGCTCAATATGCCACTCGCGCTCATCAATATTTACGGTCCATGATAGAACAAGGAATCATATTGGAGCGAGCTTATGGGGTCTGATTTCATGCACTATGAGAACACAATCATCGGTGGATACCTAAATTTCTCCCTTGGATTAGCTGAATCATGAGGTTCCCGGGGTCAATGTGACCACCTCACAACTTTCTTTGAAAATTTGTTGGACTCCCATGATTTACTAACTATTGATCTTGCTAAGATCAAGCTGACCTAGATGAACCAAAGAACAAGGGTAGAAGTGCTAGCTAGAAGGTTGGACAATTTTTTGATCAAGGCTCCTCTCCTCACAAGTCTGAATATGCTTCATCAACGGGTGGGTTCAGGCTGGATCTCAAATTACTCTCCCATCTTTTTGGAGTTCAGGGATAATAATTTTAAACTACCAACACCCTCCAAATTCAACTTTTCATGGCTCTTGGATGTGAGATTCCAAAAATTAGTTGCTGACACCTGGATTCACTATTCCCTGGATGATCCCTCCCCTCTTATGGTGGTTTTTACCAAAACTTTAGCCAATTCAAAACTTTAGCCAATTTAAAATGCAAAACAATTATTTGAGTTAAGGAGAAATGGAGGAAAGAGGAGGAATACCTACTTGGGATTTAATTGGCTCTCAAATAATTCGATGCCTTCACACCAAGAATCATGGCATTAGCTGATTCAAGGGCTCAGATAACTCTTCTTGAATCTAAAAGAATCAAGCTTCTATGTTTGCAAAAATAACATTAGAGGCTAAAGAGTAGAGCACTCTGGTTACAAGCTGGAGAAGAATAAAAAAATTTCAACAGTATGCAAGGGGCGAGAAGTCAATAAATACAATCTCGGAGCTTCAAGACCATGATGGAAGAAACAAAACTCCTTTGAGTAGGTGGCTGACATGGGGGTTAGATATTTCTCTAACATAAACAAAGCCCCAACAGGTATAACACTGTCGAGCATCATTCATACAACCGAATCTTTTCCCGTGTTTATAGAACCAGATGAGACGGAAACTTTAAATTCCACAGTCACTGAAGGTGAATTAGAAGAGGTGTTGAAGTGATTTAAAAAGTATAAGAGCCCAGGTCGAAACGAGTGGCTGGCTAAATTCTACGACTCCTTTGAGCTTATTAGAGATGATCTTCTTCAGACTATAGAGGAGTGTAGAAGAATAGGCAGAATGTATGATGTTTTTAATGTGACTTTCTTGGCTCTCATTCCAAAATCAAACAATACTTCCTATTTCATGACTACTGGCCCATCTGGCTCTGTAATAGCATCCACAAAATCATCTCTAAAATTATTTCTCTTCGTATCAAACCTATCCTTTCTCGAATGATCTCCAAGGAACAATCTGCTTTCCTCAGTCACCGCCATATCCATGAAGCCATTGGGACAGCCCAGGAAGCCCTCCATTCGATCAAAAATCTACATAAAAGCTCCACGATTCTTAAAATTGGTCTTTCCAAAGCCCTTCATCATGCATGTTGGTCATATCTTCATTTTAATCTCAGTCATATCAGCTTTCCCCATGCCTTTATCTCTTGGATTATGTGTTGTGTCTCTTTGGTCTCTTACAATATCCTCATCAACGGTGCTTTCTCTGCTTTTTTTCATATGGAGCATGGAATTAGACAAGGCTACCCTCTTTATCTGTTGCTCTTCCTTCTCATTATGGAAGGGTTTAGTAGGCCGATTAAAAAAGGAAGGGAGGAAGGTGTGCTAGGGGGTGTTTGGATCCCTGATATGTCAACACTAACCCATATTTTATTTGTAGATGATGTTCTCATTCTTTTAAATGGATCCTTTTGTGACTCATATGCTTCCAAGACTATTCTATATCTCTTTTGCAAAGCTACAGGAACTGAGCCTAATTTTGATAAGTCCACAATCATCATTGTGACATGTCAACTGCATGAATTAAGATTCGATAGCCAACAATTTGCCTATGTGAGGCAAGATCTCGATGCTGGTCTAAGCTATTTGGGTTTCAGATTGAAACCAAATGGTTATCGTATAACTTACTCTACCTAGCTCATTGTAAAAATTCAAACAAGAACCAACATCTGGTAGCAACGTTCACTTTCTATAGCAGGTCGATGCACCCTGCTCAAATCGATACTGGAAGCAATCCCATTTTATTGGATTTCGTTGGTTTGGATCCCCAAAGGAATTCTAAAAAGGATTCACGAAATATGTTGTCATTTCCATTGGAGAGGCCAAAACATAGTGTGAACATTTGATTGGGTTAGCTGGGACCAAATTGGAAAACCTAAAACATTGGGGGGCTGGGGCATAATAAATGTTCCACTATTTGTAGAGGCGCTTGCTACAAAAATGGGCTGGCACCTCATAAATTCTAGAAGGCTATGGAAGGAGGTAATTTACAATACATCCATACTATTACTGTCATGGAATGGATATGTAGCCCCACAAATTCATTGACTGGTGCCTTTATCATATGGAAAGCAATTACTCAATCCCTCCTCCTCATTAAGAGAGGATTGGCATGGAAAATTGGCAAAGGGGTTCAAGTGAGAATTGGCTTGGATGATTGGAACGTCTATGGGAATGCTCATATTCCTCAACAACAACTCTGTAATCGTCTCCATGGCATAGACATTACCCATATTACGCAGATTGCAAATGCAGATCAGGACTGGTGGCAACAACAGAATTGGTGGGAGCATAAGGAGCTCAACATCCCAGCTCGATGGAGCGAGGACTAGCAGAGATTTATTGGGGCACTTGTGGAGGCCAATGTGAGGGTCAATGATCAACAATATGTCCTTATTTGGGCCATCGATTGCCATGGGAGATACTCCCCAAAATCCATTTATGCGACCTCCATGGCTACTAGGGAAAATGATGATATCTATTGGTGGCGGCACCACCTATGGAAATTAAAAGCCCCGTTAAAATCCAGATTATTTATGTGGTGCATTCTTATGGAGAAGGCCTCCACTTAAATTAATCTAATGTGCAGGGGGTTCCACAGTCCCTTCAAATAATTCTTATGCAAACACGATGAGGAAGATGCAAACCATTTATTTCTCACCTGTCCTGTTACGACTTTCTTTTGGTTGAGGATCAACACTTCCCTAAATTTGCAGACTATATCGTCTAGCCATAATATAGTCGAGGCTTGGCTCAAATGGTGGATAAAAACTTGATCTCATAAAGATAAAAATATGTCACTGATTATTCATTGGGGTATATGGTTTAATAGGAACAAAATCATTTTTATGGATGCCACAATAAATTGGGACACCTCCTATTCATTTCTATTGCCTATTTTTAACTTGATCCCAGATGATCCTGACAGCAATCCCCCCTAGTCATCATCCCAGAACTTATTGATTCTAGTTTCCCCTGGGATTACTTTGATGGATCGACTCAGGCTGATTGTTGTGGGCGGGGGGGGGCATGGGCGGTTCTGCATATCGACAACCTAGTGTCCTAGAGAATAAAAGTTGGCCTAGGTAGGGTTACCAACAACTACGCTGAATTCAACAATCTTAAACACCTCCTGTTTGCAAGAGAACTAAATTTCCAAAAGATTCAGATTTTTGGGGACTCACAACTCACTATAAGTTGGATAAATGATGTATATCACTATCACTTGCACACACTTAGAGACACTTCGGCTAATATCATTACTCTAAAGTCTCAATTTGATTCTTTTGCATGCTCACACATATACAGGGAAAGGAATGAGATCATTTATCGTCTTTCCAAAGCGGTCACGTAGCTGAACAGAGGACAATGGAATATTCAAGAATTCAGGGAGGGCACTTTCTACTATTTTTACCACCAACCCTTCATGGAGATGAATGGGCTCATCACTGAATGATCCTTCTAATAATTCCATTTTTGGATCTTTGCTCTATGTATATAACCTTACTGTTATGACCTGTTGGTTTTACTTTATGGGACTAAAATCAGTTTTATCTTGTTTTTTAATAGATTATCTAGACTTATTTGAAGTTCATTATCAGTAACATCATGGATGTATTTTTGTAAAAGTTTAACTATATTACGTGAGCCGCTCCTCATTGATTGCATCTCATACATGCAACATTATACAACATGTAATTTTCTTATTTATTAAGGAAAATTATGCCTTTTTCCATGGAAAAAAGCCTATATGACTAACATACCTCGATAGACCTCGGATATTTCCTTGGCTTTGTATTCCAATTTTATATGATGATAAATAAGATAATCATGGGGGAATACTATACATGAGGAGTAGTATAAAATTGAAGGTGTTGGTTAGCCAAATGCTAAACACTTTGTGCAAAATATGTTTGACATCTCCTCCAAATAGTATTTCTTAACTAAAAGGATCCATCAAATACTCTCTTAATTTCACGATTTTCTTCTCAGTTAATCTAAATGTATAACTACCTTACGAAGGATGATGCTAAAAGAATAAACCACAATTATAGGAAAGACTAGTGGTGAAGCCCTTCACTTGCTCTATCTTGATTTCCCATACCTCGCCAATGAGAGCACAAGAACACATACTTCTTTAGAAGCACTTGTAATACTTGTGTGAGTTTGACTAATCACCCTTTCGTTACTGTCTACACACTCGCCTATATTCTAAAGTGATGTAGTTACAATCGCAATCCACTACATGTATTTTCTCTTAAAAGACTATGCATACATAGATGTCCCTTTTATAGTCAAGTTCCACCAAAATGGTTCCTCCTACGTACCTAGTACCTCCATTCATTTCATGACAAGACTACCCTAAAAACCACCAATTTTCTACCATATAGATGAGTTCAACAACAATTTTTGGTTCAAGATATAGATAAGTTGGAGCAAACTTAGCTCTACTGCCTATGTTATTTTTCAACCCCTAATGTTTATGGACAACAAGATATCACCTTTCCCATGTTAACTCCTTATATTGGACATCATGAAAAATCTCCATATATTATTTATTCTTACTAAACCATAAAATTCATTAGAAATGATCTTTAATCCTGACCATGACATTACTACTTAGTTGCAGTTTTTGACCATAACAAACTTATTTAAATTTCACCATAATTCACATTTCATATCACATGATTGGATTAAAAAATGAACCAAAATCATTTTAAATAATGTCTACTGACATAGAGACCCACCAACTTTTATATGATTAATAATTATTTATAATAATGAGAAATACTTTCCTATTATCCAAAAGAAAAGACGACTTACACATTTCATTTATTTCCCTCACGTTGCAAAGTTTGTGAAGGGAAGGGAAGGATGACAAGAAAGGGTGGAGCCATGCCATAGCAAGTATGATATGATACATTTGGTTAAATGCAAGAGATTGGAATCTTGGTTCCTCCAATTGTGGTTATTCTGTTCTACATATGGAATTTTCAAAAGGTTCCCCAAACTCTTGGGCAATGGCCCATCCCCAAGCTCTCCATCCTTCTTTGAGACTTCAATATACTTCTAGATAAGCACAATGAGGTGTTCATGAGGACTTATGTTCAGGACTACATGGATGAAGGTGATGCTGAAAGAATGATCGGTAATGGCTTCACCAAAGAAGATGATAGGTGCCTTTCTGACTTGAAAATGAGTGAAGAAAATAAGAAGATAAGAGAGCAAGAATGCATTGTTTACAGTGAGGAAATAAAATGTCCTAATACCATAGGAGGTCTCTAGCCACATTCTCTAGGACAGATGGATTGGGATGATTCAGTCATCCCCAAAAATTCCAAAGACCCAAAAAGTGCCTCAGATTTACCTGGACCTCATGCTCCCAAGAGTCCCAAAGAAAATAAATTGGATCCTAAAGAAATGGATGTGGACTCAGATAAGAAGGGTTAATGATATGTGCTAGAGGAGAAGATTCCATATGCTATTGAACCTAGTCAAGAGGTAGCTAACCACATTTTATATTTATTCTTTACATATTGGAATTACTTCAAGAAAAAAATACACGAGGGACTTCTGTTGGCTTAGGTGTCGAGTCTGAATGCTAAATACTATGCCAAACTCTCCTAGGGATTTCGTGTTATGCCATTTCAGTGGCACGAATCATGGTGAAAATGTAGCCTAGTGGTTGGGTTAAACTTTGCTGACCTCACTAGTGAGCCAATGTTACCTTGGGTATCCTAGGTCGATCAATTAGGCTTCAAAGCATTCTCATTTGCTCACTATTTTAGCTATTTCTCTGTATTCAATCCTTCTTTCCTTGGCTTTTTTTCATAATTGTAATTCCTTGTGACCCTAATAATATTTTATGGTTACCAATGGAGTGTATTTTTTCTTTTGGTGTTATTATTCTTAGATGTTGTAAACACCTTTATTTTTAAATGGAAATTTTATTCTAGTATGAAACAATTGGAAGACAGGCAATAAAATGGATTATTCCCTAAACTCTTTGCATTGCCTGGATTGACATTTCAGGCATAGTAAAAGTTAATAAATGATTAAATTGATTATAGATGATGTTGTTTTTTTGATTGACGATGCCAGGTTGAATGGCACGTATATATTGAAAGATGGAATCATAGATTAATTGACAATGGGTTGTCAAAAGATAACAGAAAAATTGATAGAATCAACCTAGAACATGGAGCAGTCAGGAAAGAGTGTAAGAGTTTGACCAAGATTCAATTAAATCTATGCAAAACTATGTTAATAGTGAATTCACCAGTATTTGTTTCCCAATGTAGGATCATTCTTGAGATAGAATGACTATAGGAGAGCTCTTAGGAATCCACTCTTGAAGTTCTCTTAACTTCCTTGTACTCACACCTTAGAGAATTCCAAGATGATGTGTGTTCCATGGAGCACTCTTGAATGGTACATAGAAATAAAATGATGCCATAGTTAGGTTCTTTCCTATCCATCATGATAAAATACTTATCATATTCTCCCACAACAACATACTTGCTCTCAGGACCTCGATCAATAATTTTCTTTTGAGACCCATGAATTTCTTGTACAACACTTATAAGATTCTACAAAGAAACCTCAATATTATTAAATGAATATTGTTGAAACCATTTATCTCATACGAATGCAAGAATTAAATGTTCCATATGCACAAAGGAATCTACATATTATTTCATCAAATGCTCTTTCTCAACTATTTGATGTTTACTCTCTTTTTCCACTTCTAAAGTTGATACTGTTGCTCCCTAATCCTTTTTTGTTTTGCATTTGTGAGATTGACACTATAATTTCCTGTTTCTAGAACAATAACATGTGTATTCAACTTTTTCTGTACTTTTGGTTGTTATTTTTTTGCAATCTAGAGTGCATGTCCAAATTATGAGTCGTTCTATAGTTTAAAACTCTCATCCAAAGGAAGGTCGAGATTATTTGCAGGTTGCTAATGCACCTTCCCTATTTTTTTTCCACTCCATGTCATTCATCCTTCAACATCAACATGGTAGGTTCATAAGTTATAACCCGCTTCAATCATGCGCTACTTCCTAACCATAAGAATGTTCAACATAATGAGTAATGATTGTATATTAGGAAATGTCCCTCTGTTTAAACATATTGTCAAAGACTAAGCACAACTCTTCTATTCTATCACATTTGGCATACATGTCAGCAAGAAAAATCTGCAGAAAGATATTTGAGTCAAGCTTAACTTTAATGATGATTATATGGAACTACATCCTAAACTTGCACATGCTGCAAAAGTAGTGGAAAAGGTGAAATTATCCACTCTCATCCCATTCTATTGAATCTGATTGAACAATTTTAGTGATTCCTAACAAATGTCATTATCATCATACTCATCATCATGTAGAAGACCTTAATAGGTTGATCCTTAAACATAGATGACATATCTACATCTAATCTTTGAGCAACATAGATGACATTTCTATATCCAACCTCCTAGCGTTAAATTTTTTAACTTTTGATAATTCACTAGTATTAACCCTATGCCAAAATAAGGGGTAACACAAGCTCCCAGTGAGATATATTCTCGTCTTGGGAGTGCATGAGTGTCATATTTTTGTCATGTATATATGGGAATGGTCTCCACTTCTAGTAAAAGCACCACACAATTTTTTCTTTGACAAAGCAAAAGACAAGTCATCTATATATGACAACATGAAATAAAATTTAGTGATCAAGGGAGATTATTCATGCTACACTACTGCTCAAAGGAGTTTGTTGCTCTCCTACCCTATTGTAGCATGTGCCATATGAGGATGCTACGAGAAATTAGTGATCCAATGAAACCACCTTAAATCTTTATCGATACAATTTTTTCTTCCCTTATGTTTAGTTATCATGCAAAATAACGAAACATCAAAATTTTGGTGTTCATAGGTTGAGTTTTCTATCTCTAATGGGCTGAACAAGAATTCGAGTACTTGAAAATCAGCGGTACTTTCAAAGTTCAAACACATGTAGGTGTTGAGATAAGCTTCTACAGGATTTTTCCATCCAATATTATATAGAAATGTAACAATTATTGCTGATTAGCTTTTAAAATTATCCTTTTCTACCACCTAGGAGTACTTAATGTTGTTATGTTGTGTCCCTAATGAAATATTGGCTCCACGAGATAATATACCATGTTTTTTTCATAGGTCTGTATCAAGGAATGTGATTCATAAGAAGATATCATCCAATGGGGGATTAGATGTTGTTGTATTGAGTACATAATTTGTTTTGAAAATTTGCATCCATGCCGCTATCAAATCATGTTGTGTCATTAGCTGTTTCATTAACTATATAACATCTAATGTAAAATTTCCAGCCTAATGGTTGTCGAGACTCTGTATTCACTATTTTTACATAGCTAGAAGTTTCTTGAAAAAATGTTTCACACATAGCATCTTTCCCAAGTAACACATACATACCAAGGCTATTTCTTCTAGTAGATAGTTCTTTCCTTGTATTCAAAAATTTAGAACCAATTTGCTTCATGTTGAAGACATTAATCCAATTTAAGACATTACTCGAATTTCACTAGCCAAGATCATGAAAAGGGTATCCAATATGAAAATAATGGATATTTGAAACTTCTAAACTGACATTCCACAAGGATACTGACATTGTTTTAGATTGTATGAATAATAAATTCCTTGAATGCCACATAATTGGTAGCACTTGCATCTTGTAATCATCAAGACATAAATTGAAAATGTAATCGAATCTTATGATATTTTCCATACAGAGATTCTTACGATTAAGGTTGAGAAAGTAATTAATGATTAGTGAACTTTCAAATTTTGATCCCATAGATTCGATAAATACTTATAAACAAATGTCGGTATCACTTGTAGTGGTTTTGTATTAAACCCAACCTTTAGGTCAATAGTGTCATCATGTTTTCCCTTTATAGATGCAAAAACCAAAAGCCATTTCCATCTTTTCTGCAAAGTTTGTCATGCTCCAATAGTGTGTTAGCATGAATGAGAAGAGGTCTCTTGTGCATATGCATAAGTCATGTTTCTTGCAAAGGAGGTTAACTAGAATGCATTAGTTAAAAAATTGGAAAACCCTTTATTTCTTCGTAGAGGCCAAGAGTAATATGGATAGACTATATCTTAAAGGATGTATATAAATAATTCTAAGTTATATTACTCTACCTTGTTATACTATTATAAATATCATAAATTTTTCTTTATTTAACTATTGAGGCTAATTTGTACTATAACATCTGTTAGACCTTTAATAATAAAATTCTATTGAGAATTTGAAATCCAATTTTTGTGGTTTCATAATCATTGAACATGGGTACCAAAATGTATGCATATTTTGGTAGAGTAATTAATATGAAGTAGAAGCAATATATTACAAAATAGCAAGAAGTGGATGACTTCAATACAATGTGTCCTTTAATTGTGAAGATAATCCATTGGCATATGTTTTTGGCAATGATTTATTTGGTTTAATTGTACTGCAAATGAGAGTCTCTTGTCGATATAATATAGTGGTCAGACAATGACTAAACAATTTCCTTTTACTAAGGATTATATTATTTAGAAACTAATAAAATTGATTTCTAAGATGAACTCTTCAGTTGTTGTCATTGTTGTGCAACCCTGTTTTAATCATGTTGCCATTCAACCCATTAGGTATTTTCGTTCTTCAGGTGACATGCCTTTATAAACAAAAACCCACATCCATATTATGATGGTGCCTTACCCAAGGGGAAGCTTATAGATCAAGGTGATTTTAAGGACAACTTGGCTCCACTCATCCTCCACTCTATTTCATGTGATGCATTGGTGGTCCAATACACCACGTTATAATTAACGAGAGGCTTAACTATTGTAACTCGCTAATCAACTTGCATGAATGCTTCAAACAACACTTGACGCTCTACCACTTTGAAATCCTATATTTTTCTTTCCTAGACATACAACTAAGAAAATTAAGTCCTCTAAGCACACTAGTTACCTTTTAATGGCTAGCATCAAAATCCACATGTGGGTTACAATTAGATGAAATGAGCTTTAGTCAACAACTTCATTTTAACATTAAGAAACCCCTGGCCTCTAATCACTAGTCTATTGAACATCTTCAAAACATTTCAAGGTTCTATTATATTTAACCGTGCTTTATATACATCACCTTTCTCACCACATAATGTAGCCAATACAACTAATCTGTTCAATGATAAGAAACTTGTCCTCGCAATCAACTAGTTTAAAACAATTACCTTGTAATATGTATTAATATCATTTATTGCGATACACGTCAGCTCTATAAAGAGAGAACAATAAGAAACCTTCACTATCCCTAAAGCCGTTGACCAAAATTTTCATCATTGCTTTGAAGTGAAAGGATATTTATATTAAGTTGATACTATTGTTGACTCAATGTTACAAAATTGCCCCTTGTTACATGAACCATTGTAGGGATTCTTCTGACATTGACTCAGACTCAATCGATTGTTACCAAATTTGGACTTACAGGTTGTTCCTAATAGAACTTCAGACATATACAACCATATCTTTGTTCCCATATAAATATCGTATGGACTAAAATCTCCTCTAGATATGTCTTTAACAATAAACACCAGATTGTATTTGTTTGAATGGAATAAGACAAAAATAAGTAGTCCATGTGAAAAATATTGTCTACTTTTAATAGTGGATTCAGTTCGCTAATGATGTTTGAATCAAACTTGTTATCACTGGAATCGTTAGCTAATGGACTGCACTATGGAGACAATCTTTCCCAATAATTAGTAAGAAGTAGAGAATTTTGCATCTAAGAAAATGTGCAATGCAAGGGATAATTCTAGCCATACATTTGTGTGTGAAAAAGGAAATGATGGCATAGCTATATGAATTTTCTTTGTGATGATATTATAATTAAATCATTACCAAGAATCGCGGTTTTAGAAGAGAGTTAAAGAAGTAATTGCAAAATTTTCACCACATATCCCTATACTAGAGTATTTAGGCTCTTATGACATCCATCAGTCACTATCTTGTAGTATTTTTGTTAGAATCTCTCTAATTGGTATTCATCATAAGTGTCAAACACACAAGTTCCATATATTCCACAAATTTAGCTTACCCTCATTTCAGTAGATTTTGATTATGATTGCTCTTCCTCCTGGAGATTGTCCTTAGAAAAGAGGCTCCAAAGCTGCTTCACCATCGCCATTAAGAACACAACATGAGACAATAGTGTTCAAGGTCAAAAAGCCATTCATCAACATTCCATCAAACACTTAGGTTTAATACCCAAGCTCTCACCAAATAATTTATGTTGTGTGTTGATGGGGATGAAAACCCACATTTATTCTTGCTTACAACACCCATAAAGTTTACTATACAGGGACATCAATTTCATAGAAGGAATTCTAACATGTTATTTTTCTATTAGCCTTGTGTATAAGAAATATTTCCCATTTCTTATGCATTTGCATACACAAAAATATTATCATATGACCCACTTTGAAGAGCCATTATAAACTAACACAAATATGAAGAACCTTTCAATGTTTTGACTTCTCAATTTCACAAAGAACCTAAATTTATGAAGGATTATATTATCAACCTTTACTCTTTAGGATGTTTTGAAATGGATATGGTTGATTATAAAACTACGATGCCAATTTACATGAAACATGCACCAAAGAACACAAATCATACATTCTAATCACTAAAATTCTTAGATGATTGCTTCTATAGAGCTATACATGAGAGAACACACACCATACATTCTAATTTCATTTAAATTGAGGTAGCAGTCTTTAATTTTCTAAATCTATCCCAAACTTGGTTTGTGAGTAGTGTAAAAGTGAAAACAAATAATTTCTTTAAATGTTTTTATGAAGCTATCTACTTTCCATAAAAACCAGTGAAGAGTCCTTCGTTTATCTGATAGTGGGTAAGATACTTGACGATGACTTGTAGTTATCTAGATATAATTATAATTCCAGCCCACAAGGGGCATGCATGACATATGAGATCTTGTATTCAAGTAAAATGAATACAACAAGAACCATGTCATGACTCAAAGAGACTTATCAGTATGTATGAAATAAACTAATTAGTATGTGTGAGTGGATCAAGGGAACATGGGCTCAATTATCTTGATGCCAATAATCAATTAAGACTTAGGTTCATAGTCTCGTAGTCACCCTAGTAATTGATGTACAACTGTTAGTCTTCACAACTCTACTAATGTAAGGAGCCAATTTGTGACTAAGTTGGAAATGCTACGTTTGTGACTAAGAAGAACAATGGTACAACAACCTCATGTGGTTGTACTTGTATGCGTAAAATTAGAGAAATAATTATTAAAAGGATCTGCGTACTAGCCATCAATGCACCAAGTTATGACATTGATGAGTGCGTAGTAACAAAATTACCATGTTTGCAACAAAAAGGAAAAGCCAAGCAAGCCAAAGTACTCTAAAAGAAAGAACACAAATACAACATTTACAATGTTAACCTGCAACAAAATATTCTTTAAATTGTAAGTCCGGGGATAAAAAAAAAGAGCATTCCTTTGTTAGATATGTAAATGATTTTAGTACTAGTTGTGCATTCCTCATTGTAATCTTTGTTGTTGGTACTCTGTTGAAATGAATGTTTGTCTTGTGCTGTTATTGAAATTCTGAAAATGGATGAATGGATACATTCACTTACTGGAATGTTGGGATGCATACTCATTGGTTGAAATGAAATATGGACCATTGTCCCCAGTTGGATTAGACATATGTCATTATTTCAGTGGTAATGTAGACAGGCAGTAGGTTAAAATTCTTATTAGTCGCTTTTGTTGGTAAAAAACCCAAGGTTGCCATCGGCTTGTTAATTTGTTGCTCTCCAACATATTACCTTTAGGTTTTCAAACCTTGGAAAAATGGCAAGGAATTACTTGGTTTTGTTTATAACTTTATTTATGATGTTTGATGTAATAAACTCACACACACACATAATTCAATTGTGTATGTTAATATATTTTTACTTCTCAAATTTTATGGTGAGTTTTATTGTTATCAAATTTAAACATAACCCATGTGAGAAATCAATATAAATATGTCAGTTGTGTTAAATTTGTAAATCCAATATAAATACACATTATGGTAGTCCAAATTCAGCTCCTATTAGCATTTTACAAAAATAGATAAAAAATGACTATATATCTATCTAAAAATATTACAACAGTACATGGTGAATGCGAGAAACAAAGATATGACAACTACAAAAAGAGGATTTTGAGGTTTGTTGAACTAGACACCAAAGATGAAGTTGAGTGAAGGGGGAGAGAGGAAGACTATTTAGTGAATTCATCAATTAGTATGAAGGGGTTGATGCATTACCTGATAATCTCATTTGGAGAGTACCTGGGGTCAAGGGGCTTGATCGTGTGATCTTGGAAGAAGCACTTCAATGCATAGGTCTATGGTCCTAAGATCCAAGGTAAAGTAAATTAGAGCTAGGTGTATTTGACTGGGATGCTAACTTGTATCTTATTTCTCGAAGGTTTATTGCCCTTTTAGATTAGCCTTTGTAATGCATAGTATTGTAGTTATGTGGAATGAATCTGGATACAAAATTTTATGAAACATCAAAAACTATTATGTTTTGATTTTTTCACTCTATGAGATTTGGCTTCTGGAATGTGTGCAACAAAGATGATCTTTTGCCAAGATGGAAAAGTCATTTCCATTGATTTCCCATCATAATGTTGAGTAGTTGTATAAAATGATCTTTAATGTTTTCAGATCTTATTCTCTAAGTTTCTTGACTGCATGACTCTAACCAAGATCTATTTTTAGCATTATTGTACACTCAAACTTGTGTCTTATGTTTTTCCCACAATTTAATAACGGTGTGAAGAATATAGGTTCTGCAAGCACTACAGAGGATGAAGTGAGCATCAAGTGGTAAGAAAAGGCATGAAGAAATGCCACCAGAAACAAAATCCATTTTTAATCAGCTCACAGATGAAGCCATGAAACTAATGGATGGTAGTGATTTTAGTGAAGTAAATGATTTTCATTTCAACTGTCAGCCTTGGAATTTCCCTGTTAGGTTTTAGACAGTATGGATTTATCTAGTGTTTACTAGTTTTCTCTGGTTTTATGCGTGTGTTTATTTTTCTCAACCTTATTTTGGCAGTCATACATTGAAATTTCTTACATGATATTCCATCTACATATTTGATTTATAAGGAATCAAAATCAATTTTGTACATGTCTGTATTTTCTGCAATATAATGTTTAGATGTGATAGGGGATGGTTTACAGTTAATTGGTGTTGGATTACTACTCTTTAGATTCCTTTGCTTATATGTTTAAGCTTTGGTGTCTCATAAATGCAAATGTATATCAAGAGAGAAAGTATTCATTTGAATGAGAAGATGGTAAGAAATTTCACATATTTCCCCTCGAGTAAGTTCATGTCACCTATTGGTTCCCCCAAAAGGGAAAGAAGTAAACTTGTCCTATTAGTTTAGTTACAACACTTTAGCTCTGGGAAGTTGGAGTTTTTACAAGGGATCAATTTACCCTTTTATAATTATTAGGCTTGTTTTAAGTCATCTTCCTTTGATTTGTCATGCATTCGACTTGTTTACCATCCACAACTTTTCTTGTGATTGTCTTTAATTTATTTGAAACTAAATTTCTTTTATGAAACCAATATTCATGACGAATCAAGTTTATATTATTTTTAATAGCCTTTGTGACCTTTTATAATTTGTTTTATAACCTAATTGGAAAAATCAAGTGCATGGGAGGCTGTATGGTGATGTATATCATGGTTTTCACTATTGTAATATTTACTCGCACATTTGAAAATAGCAATGCCAACATTGACCAATTTTTTTGTAGGATGTCACCAATTATTTTCTTATTTCCCATGTTGAGTCAATCATTTGAAGACACACCAACTACCTAGTGTATGATACACCAACATAAAAGATGTTGTATATCCTAATAAAAAACTAAAAATGGAATTATAAGGTTAAAATCTGCGTTACCATAATGTTGGCCGCTAAAAGGTGTTTTTAAAAACTCCTACTTGTCTCACATTAATTATCAACCTGGGTAAGTCCTTTTATTGCAATATTGTGCATAATATGTGCAAGCTATAAATCCAGAGAGTAATGCTTTAAACTAAGTTATTAAATTTAATACAAGAGTAAACACATGCAATCATAAATCTGAAGCTTGTAACTTTAAAGGAAATAATACATCTAAGCATCATGAATCTATCTCAAACAACTCTGTAATTCAATCTTAATCAACCGAATTCAAATGACAATCAACCAAGAGCATCGTAGTATTAACTGAGCTCTTTCAGCTGGACTTAAACTATTATATATAAGGAAAGCATTTAATCAATCACGCTCTATTATGTAATTAACCCGAAATGATTCGTTAACTGATAACTAATTCAATCCACGACATGAATTTAAATAAAACCAACTATGACTGCACATTAATGAAATGAATACCAAAAATCTAATTCAACAAAAATACATCAACTAAAAAAGCTATAAAGCATAATAACTTGCAGGAAACAGAAAATGCATAAAATAAGGAACAACAATAAGTTCCACCAAAGACTGGGCCCTATCCACCAGCAAACACCTCTTAACGATTTCAAAATATCTGAACGAACAAGAACAAAAGTTGTATATTAATCATCAAAGTCACTTATCATTACAACACAATCTTGTTCCTCATAATCATCCTTATGTAAATTAAAATTACAATCCAAGGGAAAGACGAAAGATCCCTCTTTAGTCTTCTCTTTTACAGTCAAAAGGAAAAGATAAATGTGATCCCTCAGGATCAAGAGATCCTGAGGGATTCACAACTAAATCTTATCTTCAGACAATTCTTCTATCTCATGCTGATCTTCTTGACTCGTTACTTGGTTTTACTACACCTGACACATCTCATTTTCCTCGACTAGCTTTTGTTGTTCGAACTTTGGAACAATAGCCATTCCTTCTTCTGTTTTTCTACATAAAAAGTAACGAGAGTTAGTTTGGTCTGTCAAATCATATTAACATAAATTTTATTCATTCCTTATCAAAATCCTATCAATTTGTTATTATATCATGGCACAAGATAGATAAGAAAGGAGGAAAAGGATAATAATCAAGATTAAATAGATAGCTATTGTAATGCTCAACATACTCCCCTGCTTACCTTTTTTCATGTCCTCATGACAAATAAATAGTTCCTATGTAATATAGTTAAGGAGTAGGTTGGAAAAAAGGTTTCTTTATCATGCCTGAAATCGTGATTTTGTGCCAAATTTGCAAAGGCTATATGTTCATGTCCTTTAGGTAACTCATAGTCAAACCATTACCCTTCAGGAGGATACAAAATAATGGGACATCTAAATCGACATCCCAACCAATAAGGCCCTTCCCTCGAAATAAGATTGCTATATGTGATTAACCGGCTTGTAGCAACTTTGAAGTTCCCATAATTAAATGGTTCTCTTTCCTTAACATTGTTAGTTGAGACCGTCCATCTCATTTTGGATGCAATTAGGTAACTTTCTTGGATAGAGAGGAAATATGTTGTTCCTTTTTGTACAATTCTCTTATGTATGGACCCTAAAATTTGAATCATGCTTTCTTGTGTCATCAACCTTTTATGTCTAGCAAACACATGCAAAGGGTGAGTAGGCTCACTTCTTAACCATAGATCCAACCCATGTTCCTATCTTTGGAATGAATTATACACCTTAAACCACTTAAGTTGATTAACTGCAAAAGAGATAAAAGCCTGGAATTGAATATCTCCAACAAAAGGGCTAGGGTTCTTATCAACTTCTCCTTCTAATAAGAAATTACGCAAATAAAATTCGAAAAGAAGCCTTGGGAATTTTGCCCCATGTTCCTTGCAGCAAATTATAAAATATTTATTTTTCTTTATCTCGATTGGCTTGCCAGCTCTTACGGATTCAACCTTTAACAATAAGTATCACTCTAATAAGAACATGGCATAATTTGTGGCCAAAGACCTACAAGTCAAGACATCCGAATATAGTGATAAAATGGTGTCTATCTTACTCCTCGCTCTGTCTAGCTTGTTCTTCACCTTCTTTAGCTTTTCTTCTTCCTGTCTAAATCTGTCAAAATTCCCATTCTCAGTTATGGTTAATTCCCTAAATTGTTTCTGCAACTCTTGATATTTTTGCAGAGGGATTGTCTCTTGTTCACATCGTCCTAGAGCAAGTTGGGCTTGCATTAGTTCTTCCTTTATATTTAGGAGAATAGGGTATTTTCTTGACAAGATATCCTTGGCTTGTTCTTATGTCTATGAGCCTATGCTATGAGAGGATATTTCCTCAGTCTGTACTTCCTTATTGTGGGAGGACCAACCCTCCATCTGAATGGCTGCATCCATTAAGTCTACATGCAAATTTTCCTGGGTGGCTATTGTTTGAGTAGGAATAAGTTCATTTTGGGTCTCTGTTGACCTACCCTTACATATTTCCGATTGCGTAGCCATAGATACTACCTTAGGAGTAGTGTTATGGGCTTTACCGTTTGCAATTATTTTAAGCTTTGGGCATAGCATTTTAACAGTCTTTTGAAGCTTTTGATATTTGTGTATTAGCTTCTTTAGTTTTGCTCCAGCTACTCACCTCTTCTAAGGAGCATATTTTACACTAACATGCTTGTCAATAACTTTTGTATCTAAATATTTCTATTGTTTATCATGTCTGTGTTCAAATAGAACTGTGTCACGAGACTGGTTGTCTGATTCATGAACAACTTCTGTGTCTACTTCCTTTTCTTAGCCAGAGGGTAGAATTTCTGTATGCCTAGAATCTTCTAGGGCTTGAGCTTCCATTAGTTTAGGATCAAGCGATTCTCCAAGCTGTATGTATGAATTTAGTTCTGCCAAGATCTGAGCCATCCCTATCTCAAATCTTGCAGAATACCATTTTGGGGACTCATGGTTGATGTTTGAGGAGGTTATTCTTTATTTCTAGTTCATCATGAAGGTGTTGTGCCCTTTCTTGTTCTAAGTCCAGTCTATCATCTTCCTTGGCTTCTTGTCCTGAATTGGTCTCTTCCCCGAGTTCTAATTCTAGGTGACATCCTTCCCCTTGTTCAAGTTCTTCCTCTAGTTTCAACTCAGAGTCCTGTATACTAATTGGTCTGGGTAGTTCCACAGGTTGTTTGGTGCTATCTATAGACTTTCTTTGGACTATATGTAACCTTGTAGACCACCTACACTTGTGGGGTTCAATGTTTGAGTGGGTAGTCCTTTTCCTTTTCGGAACAGGGCCCTGTTTTCTTATCGCTAAAATTTCAAGATTTTGGATTACAAGGTTTCGGCTAATCTCCAGGGGTGCTATGAGACCATCCCAAGTTAAGTTTTGTTGAACGAGGTTGTGGGTAACAATTATTCTAATCAATCCATTGTGGCTAACTATGGTTTCTTGGTGCCTAGCCCATCTTATTCTATCAGTGGTATCATGCAACAATAAATTCAAGAAAGATGGCAGATTAACAATGATCTTTAGTTTCAAAATAGCTAAAAGTTTGAGTTATCATGGTCTTACGACATCTCACCCTAGGTACTATACGTCTGGAAAACATTTTCCAACTCACACCATGGTTCTGCTAGAGAAGATGGTTGTATGCCCTTGCCTTTCTTGGTTAATTCCTCACTTGCATCTCTGAAAATGTCTACTGTGTCTTGTAACATTATGTGTTCTTTTGTCCATTTAGTTCCTTCCGTCAACAACCCAGATACTTCACCTATTACAACGTCTGATACTGTAATTCTTCTACCTCTCACAAGGGATTGCCCACTGTACAGGTGTTGTAGAAATTCAATAGTGATTTCCTCACTAGGGGGCTAAAATCTTGCGAAGTATGATATCCACCCTGTGCAGACTAGAATTTCCATAGCTCTATCAACAACTTCCATCACTAAAGGTTCTCGGCGCACTGAATTACCACCCATAATACTTGAGTTCTTCCTACTAATGCAAAGGATTAGTGCAGTGCAGAAAACACAACAACAAACATCAACAGAGAGATAGAACAACAAGTAAATTGTAACAACTAAGTTTTCCAGTTAAACGATATTTCTATGAGAATTAATTAATTTGAGGACTATTATTTTGCCACATGCCGCGTGATCATAGAGTACCATATCAACCTATGAAATCTAATACAACAGTTATAACACATGCACGAGTGTAATGAAGGTCCCCTCCCTCCTTCAAGATGAGAGATTGCCTATGACTAAATGGAGGGGGGAATGTTGTTCTGATGGCAACATACAAGGGTGAAAGATATGACATTAATATGGGACAAAGTATGTATATTGATGAGAGGACTATAAAAGGTATGGATATAATGAAAGCGAGGTGTGTAATGATGGTTATTGATAAGACACAAGATGTTTTGGTTGATGATAGCTTCTGAGGTAAGGAAGAAGGACAAAAATATGCAAGAAAATATGCTTTGTTGATGATATTCCGGCTGCAAATGATATGATTGATTAAAATCATTAACTCATGTACAAAGGACAAGGTAGGGAGAAATTAAGGAAATACTTATTTTGATAGAAAGAAAAATAAGAAGAGGGTATTATAATAATTATTGATGTTGAAAATGGAACTTCAATACCATACGCAGAGCTTCTGTTGCCAGCAACTGTCTATAGCCTCGATAAAGTTGTGTTTTTAACCCATATGAGCCAGGATCCTTAATTTATAGTTGGAGAATTCCATTGTTGTTTCTACATAAGAGTTCAGTATGTTGGCATGCTAACCAGATGACCACACTTCCATTCACTAGGAAGTAGCAAAAGTGATCAGGTTGGCTCATGATGAGACCTCTTGTTCCAAGGATATTTTAGCCATCCTTTGGATCATAACCCTAGTGTGGTGGCCATAGTGGGAATGTCACATTGCTACATCCTTATGAACATGGTAGGCTGGCTCTTAATGAGACCCCCTATCCTTTATTTGTAGGCAAAATTTGTTGTTATTACACATTTTCATAATAAATAGAGGGAGGCTCAGTAGTCCTTAAGAGCAGGGATGGTGGAAGAAGTTGAACATATCAATAGAGAAAAACAATATACTCATAATCTCACTTATAATAGATAGATAGGATTATAACCAGGAGGGATGGAACCAACATGATAAAGATGATCAATCCGTATTATATACATCAAAAATGAATACAGTAAAGTAATATATAAATAATTGTGTCCTTCCCCATTTCTTTTTATTTTTTTTAAGAAATCTATCATCAAGAAGTTGTCTTGTTAAAGATCATAATGTTAAGGTTACTCACTTGCTTCAATAGAATCCATAGTCCTTGTCCTCATAAAGGTATTATACCTCAAGTCATTAAAGGGAATAAGAAAATTGTGGTTGAGATGAGATAGGAATAATCCTAGAAGTGCTATTCAACATCACAATAATGCAAGGAAAAAAGGTGTTCCCTTGATGAAAAATTAAAAAAGAGATTAATTCCCTCTAGTGAATGCATCCCTAGGATTTATGGGCTACCCAAGATCCATAAGGAAGGAGTCCCTCTGAGACCAATTGTCAATACAATTGGTTCCCCAACCTATGAGCTCGCCAAATACGTTGCAAAAATCCTGAGACCCCTTGTGGGAAACACTGATTCTTTCATCAAGGACTCCCATGACTTTGTGAAGCTCATTAAGAATGAGAAAGTAGAGCGTGAAGACCTCCTTGTCAGCTTTGACGTTGTGTCCCTATTTACCAAAATCCCTCTTGAAGAAGCCATTCAGGTTATAAAAGAGGTTACTGATCCAGGAACTGCAAGATTGGCCGAAATCTGCTTGCGATCAACAGTTTTCACCTTCCAAGGAACATACTATGAGCAAACATCTGGAGTGGCAATGGGATCCCCCCTTTCACCGATCGTGGCCAACCTATACATGGAATATTTTGAAAAGAAGGCCTTGGATTCCTACCCCCTGAAGCCAGCATGGTGGAAGCGATTCGTCGATGATACTAATATAAAATGGACTCATGGTAAAGCAGAACTTGACAAGTTCTTTATTCACCTAAATTCCATCTCCTCAGAAATAAAATTCACTATGGAGCTTGAAGAAAACATGAGCATTCCTTCTTTAGACATCCTCATTATGAGAAAAGATGATGGATCCATAGGGCACAAAGTCTTCAGAAAGTCTACCCATACAGAGAACTACCTCCACGCTAACTCCCACCATCATCCAGCCTAGAAACTTGGTGTGCTAAACACTCTTGCTATCAGGGCCCTTCGAATTTCCGACGCCGATCATTTGTATGAAGAACAGAAGCATTTAGTCTCAACCTTTAAAGGTTTAGGCTACAAGGAAAATGAGATTAAGAGAGCAATTCAGAAAGCTGAGAAGAGGATGTTATCACATGAACCTAAAGCCCGAGATCAACCTGAAGGTGGTAGGGTTTTTCTTCCTTACATTCATGGATTTACAGATAAGATTGCAAGAGTCCTAAGAAGGAAGAACATAAGCACGCAATTCTCAGCCCCTGGAACAATCAGGCAAAGTATCAGATCGGTTAAGGATAATATTGATAAACAACAACTTAAAGGGGTCTATAAAATCGATTGCTCATGTGGGAAAAGCTACATTGGTGAAACGGGTCGCTCCCTGCAGACGAGACTTAAGGAACATGGAGCCGATATTAAAAATGAAAGGTCTCGTTCTTTCGCCCTTGCAGAACACTCATCGAAAACCAAGCACCATGTCTTCTTGGAAAGCGCCTCCATTATCGCTAAAGAAGAGCAGTACCATAAACGAAAGATCAGAGAAGCTCTTGAAATCATCAAGCACCCTCAAAATCTAAACAGAGACAGTGGTATGGAGATCAGTGGAAGCTGGTTTCCCCTGATTAAAGAAAAGTTAACCCATTATCAATACAATAATAATAATAATAATAATAATAATTAATAATCCTTATAATTAATCAATCATAATAACTAATAATAAATAATAATTAAATTAACAATAATAAACAATTAATATAATTAATCCTATATTAATTAATTTTTATTAATCATTATTCTAATAATTAT
>APFE030291673.1:137771-187662 GCA_000404065.3 Pinus taeda | reverse complement strand
CCAGACTTCAAATTTGGAAGTAACTTGCGATCAGCCAAAATTTTCAACCCTCTCTCACTCATATGCCCCAATCTTTGATGCCACAAGTGAATGGAGTTACTGTCATGTGCAGACACAGTAGACACAAAAGCTGATCCTGTACCTCCTTCTAACTGAAATAGATTTCCTACTTTCTTAGCTTTCATAACTAGTAAGATGCCTTTGTAAATTTTCATTACTCCACCTTGAATTACAGTTTTATATCCATTTGAATCAAGTGCTCCTAATGAAATCAAGTTTTTCCTTAAATCTGGTACATGCCTCACATCAGTTAATATTCTAGTTGTTCCATAAAACATTTTTAGTTGTATGCTTCCAATCCCAACAATATTACATGTTACATCATTACCCATGTACACAACTCCATCATTAATTGATTTATATTCCTTAAACCATTCTTTATGGATACACATGTTGTTTGATGCACCAGAATCTAACAACCAATGTTGACCATGATTTGACACATTAACTGATAAGACTTCATCACTCATACCTAAACTCGATGTTGAACCTGTATCTATCGTATTCGCCTCCTTCTTCTCTGTCAAAGACTCTGCTTTTGAAGTTTGCTGCTGTCGCTTCCAACAGTCCTTCTTTAAATGCCCTGATTTGCTACAAAACCAACACTTTAGCTTACTCTTCTTCCCTTTCGACTTTGAACGTGAGTCGCTCAGCTTCGTGGGGCGTCTTTCTTTCGAACGACCTCTAACCATCATAGCTTCTGATGTAGAGGTTTCGCAATGCGACCTCCTCCTTGTTTCTTCCGATAATAAGGATGAAACTACATCATCAAGCTTAATAGTTTCTGATGAACTAAGACTTATAGAAGTAACAAAATGATCCCATGATTCGGGCAACGAGCACAATAAAGTAATAGCTTTATCCTCGGATGGAATTTTTAATTCTATACTTTGTAATTGCACAAGAAGAGTATTAAAAGCATTTAAATGATCAACAATCGATGTACCTTCCTTCATTCGCAAATCGTACAACTGTCGCTTCAGGAGAATCCTATTGGTTAAGGATTTGGTCATGTACAGTTTCTCCAGTTTCGTCCACAAACCAGCAGCTGTTGTCTCCAACACAATATTAAACAGGACATCATCAGCTAGACACAGTCGAATAGCACTAATCGCTCTTTCATCCATCTCGGCCCACTCACTATCTGTGATGTTGTAAGGCTATTTGGACTTGCCCAACAACGCCTTTGCCATGCCATGTTAGACAAGTAAATCATGCATTTTTGCCTTCCAGATCTCAAAATTATTCTTGCCATTAAATTTCTCAATTTCAAACCAGGCACTTTGTGTTTTCGCCATTTGTATAAAAAAAAACAATAATCTCCAATACCAATGTTTAAATACCAGCAATTTAAAAGAAAATTGCCTATTCCTTTGTTTTTACACAACAAAGAAAAAACTGCCTATGCCTCTGTAAATTAGGGTTGATTTACACTCTTAGATTCAATAGGTTAGAGTAGATTAACTACACTTGATTCAAATCTTTGCATTCAATTTTTCTCATTGCAACGAGATTTCGATAAAGACCAACCCAAAATGTTTAGCAGAAATGATACGACTATTTTAAAGAATATCTATTAGTGATAAATCATGTTGCATGCATTAACTTAGTATTAGCCCTAGATTTCACATTCACCTCTGCCTACCAAATGTTTTAAGTGTCTTGCGTTTTACATCTCACGCAAATTTGCGAGGCATTTTTTTCATACTATACTTCCAAAATCCAACCTACATATCATTTAGATCCTTAGGTTCCCCTTGTTATCGCTCAGGTTGTCCCTAGGCTCCTATTAGGGATACGACCGAGGTAACTACAAACCAATCTTTTGATTGTAGGTTCTAGCCCACCTGCAATCGGAGAGGGCTCTCTCCTTCAGATTCAACCTTAGATGATCTAGATTCAACCTTAGTTGATGATTTTAGGCTAGATTTATGACTTCAAGGGAATGTTGACTGTGATTGGAAGGAAGGTAGGATTCTTGAATAAAGAGGCACAGTAAGGTGTTATAAGTTTTGAACCATTGGGCATGGAGTCATAGATTGAGGCATGCGAGCGTTTTCTTGGTCACAAGGGGATACGGAGCAGGATAGCCACACAGGATACAATACTTAGTCTGCTGAAAGTACGGAATGAACATCAGGGATGAAAGGCAAAAGAGAATCATTTCATCATGCTGACAAAGAGGAGAAGTGGATGAGTGGGATCCCGGAGCAGTTAAGAATTCCAAAGACATGCACTCATATGTGAAAGAAAGAGGGTAAACGAGATCATTTAAGAATACAAGCTCATAACTGTTTCTGAAGAAAACATTGAAAAATGCAGAAATTGAACTTAAGGTGTAATGAAACAAATCTTAAGCTATTCTTTTTTCCTGCAATTTAGAAAGGCGGAAAGGTGATAAAAAACATAAAATAAAACAGAGAAGAAGAACACTTATTGGATCATGTAGAAGCACAGGAATTCCGTGATCATTCCTTGGCCAAGAGAAAACATCAAGTAGTTTCGCAATCCATGCTTTCAGCAATCTTTGATTATGGAAATTATCACAGTTACAGTGCGAGTCTCTGCTCAGAAAATGCTGGAAAGAAGATTGACCAACAACTACTACCAACCAACCAACCCTTCACAATATCGCTTAGGGTGGTATTTATAAACAAAATATCGGAAAAACATCATTACAAGTGACCTTGACAGGTCTGCTTAGAACTCTTCAAAAATCGAAATGTTGCTGGAATTAAATGCAAGTAAATCTTTTTTGGCTGCGCTGGGGGCAGCTGGATCGGAACAAATGATGAGGTGGCCCTTGGGGACTAGATGCGGTGCTGCTGGAGTGAATGTGCTTCGGGGCTGCAGTTCAGCTTTGGTGCGAATTGAATGTGCAATAATTATGATTTGAGAGCTTCAAGTAGTTTCGCTCTCCTTCTATGAATCTGCTGGAAGATATTCAATTTTCTCTTGCTTTGGGCCGCTGCTCAAGATATTCTCTGATACACTTTTCCACTACATTGATGGTTTCCGCCATCGACTGATACTCTTTGACACGCTTGATGCCTGCTGATTTGATCTGATACACTTTAAACTATGTGACTGATCTGCTGCTGTCTTCAAATCGGATCCTTTGGCACGATTGGGCGATTTTCGGGCTCTTTCGGCGTGCAGTGGGCTCGGAAATTAGAAGATTCCCTGAAGATTCCTTGAAATGGCCTATTTCCCGTACCAATGCATGAATAGCACTTCGCGCTATTCGCGCATCGAAAACTGCCTCCGTTTCTTGATCTGGAGCTCCGAAGTGCGAATTTTCTCCCTCCGCGAAGCTGTTTCGGCTTTTCTGGCTCTTTACGTAAGCATGGTGTCAGTTGTACGGCGGATGAAGTCAGCTGTGGGTCCCTAGTACAGAGCGACGTGGTGAGATACTAGTTGTACTGTGGTGAAGAGAATCCGATGCAACATCGCGATATCACGTCGGCGGGGAAAGAGGGGGATCATTGGGTTGGACATTTGGTGGTTGCGACTGCCGATATGCGATATCGCGATATCGCATCGGCGGAGACGGAGAGGTGAATGGATTGGACACTCAGCGCTTGTGATCGCCGATCACCGATATCGCAATATCGCATCGGCGGGGATGGATGGGCAATGTTTTGCATGACTATGAGAGTGCGAGGTTGCGATGCGAAAACGGTTTGAGGAGAAAAGGTAAGTAAGTGGGTGTGAAGGGCTTTTGAGGTTTTGGAAGGGGTCTGATTACCTTGGGGGAATTTTATACTTTGGAAGGGGTCCATAGTATCTGGGAGGTGGTTTTGGAGGTCGGGGTTCTTTCTTAGTTTCTGATAAACTGAACAATTCCCAGGAGTTGCTATGGTTATTTTTCAACCAGGGGGAGGGATATTACATAGGGGGGATTTTACTTTATATTAATAAGGGGACGGGAAGAATAGGGAGCTAAATAATAATATTAGTGGTTAATATGGAGATGGTAAGAAAGCACTAAGTTCGGGAGAGCTTAGGCTATTACAAGGGGGTAGGACCATACTTAGGGAGAAGATATGGAACAACTTTGAGTAAAGTAGATCTTTACTCAAGCCAGTGTTTATGGAGATGATGAACTTAAGAGGTGTCAAGTAGATCTTGACCTCTTTTGGGGATGTTAGTTAATGATTGGGGAAAACAGAGAAGGGGAGTCAGTTATACCACTTTTGAGCCTTTTTTCTTACAAATCTTTGTTGATTATGTTCTGCCTGATATGATACCTGAAAACCTGGAACTGGTCAGCAATTCAACAGCCTCAGAACTACCTACCCAGCCTACTTGCCTAACATTTTTTCTTCTTTTGTTTGGGGGTGCACTTAGACTTGCAAACTCGTCCTTCATTTTTCTTTTGATGCTTTCCTATCTACATACTACCCCTATCTCTTCCGGAGCCCAGATTAAGCTGTTGGGCTCTTCTGTTTCTCTACTTATCTAAGGATCTGCCAAGATTAAACTGTTTGGACAAATTTACAATCTCTATATTCTAAAACATGAAATTTAAACCCAGGGAGACCAAGATTAAACTATTTCGACCTCCCTTTAACTAAAAGTAGCGATACCAGGATAACTTTACAAAATTTGAAGGCAATTGAATGAACTTGAAGTAGCCTTCTTCATTTGGAGACTGTTTGAGAAAATATGGAGCATTGCAGCAAGCAAAGTACGACATATTTGGCCTATGAAATGCCAATCATGAAAAATGAATACCAGCTGCAACAGGAGCTAACAATGGCTCCACTCGGGGATGGCTTCTCCTTGTGAGAAGTCAAGAACAGCAGGCCAGAACGCCTTGATTTTTAGTTTCTTGTTGTCCTCTGCAAAATTTATTTTCTCCGACCGCTTTATTCCTTCTACCTACCTACCCTAACTAGCAGCTGCTTTACCATTAGGTAAAATGAAATAACCAGTGAAGCCATTTAAGCAACTGCGAAACGAGATAAACTTGCTGATTGATCGTTTCTGGACGCAAAAGCATCATTCGGGCATATGCTTTTATAACCAAAATTGTGGCCTCCATCACTTGCCACTGAAGCATACGGTCTTCACTGAGAAAACAAGTTAACAAAATTTTGTTAAGGAAAAGTTCCATGTAATCTGCGATTGGATCGATGAACTTACCTTGTGAGCGAACTTCTTCCGCTTTTTCTTGATCTTCAATAAAATCATGCAGAGTTTGTGAATCAGCAGGTAGCGGCATCTTCTCCTGAGTTGAGGACGAGAGACTTCGGCATGATTTAGGATCCTTCGGGTCGAGAGGAGTAGTTGCATCTTCGGTAATGAGCCTAGAAGATGATCATTCTGTCTTTCCCTTGGAACCCAGATCACACAGAATCTGCAGGTCCTCAGGCAACAGTGTTCCCTCCTGAATAGGGGCATGGAGGCTTTGGCATGATTCCGGGTTATTTGGGTTGGAAGGATCAGCTACATCTTTGGTAATGACCCTAGCTGATGATCCTTCTGTCTTTCCCTTGGAACCGAGATCATACTCAAACTGTAATTCAGGAGACAACACTATTTCCTTGTGAACTGGAGGAGGCAAATTTTGGTAAAACTCTTGAGGGTTGCGGAAATCATAAGACTGACTTTGAGCTCCCAAGAGTTCAATTTCATTCTCATATTTTTTCACAACAAACTTAAGGAACAGTTTATTCCGGTCGCCTGGTATTTTGGACAATACCACTGTGAAAAATTCGTCATTAAGCTCAAACTCTGATAAACTCTCTCTGCATTTTTCTAAAGCTTCTTCTATCGCAAGTTCCTCCCAAGATTCGGTCATTCTCTCTTGTTGTTAATACATGGGGTACTTGGCTGTAACATTTGGTTCGTTCCTCAGTGGAGCCTTTGATTGAAATTGAAGTGGAGTCGCCAGGTGGATGTCTAGACTCTGAAGTGCCTGATCTCTGTCCACCATCAAAGATCAGAACTAAGCATGACAAGATTTGCAAAATAGGATCACTTCCTCCAGTGGGGTTTAAAGATGAACAGAGCGCTTGAATCCCCAATGGAGTGTGAAGATACAGGTCGACCGAGGCTTTTACAAGTCGATTTTTTCCATTGTAGAGCTGCAGAGTGGTTACATTGATTTATCTGAGGAGGTCCCCAGTGGAGTCACCATTATGTTATCGCTCAGGTTGTCCCTAGGCTCCTAATAGGGATACGGCCGAGGTAACCACAAACCAATCTTCTGATTGCAGGTTCTAGCCCACCTGCAATCAGAGAGGGGCTTCTCTCCTTTTGATTCAACCTTAGTTGAATTGATTTTAGGCTAGCTTTCTGACTTCAAGGGAATGTTGACTGTGATTGGAAAGAAGGTAGGATTCTCGAACAAAGAGGCACAGTAAGGTGTTATAAGTTTCGAACCATTGGGTATGGAGTCATAGATTGAGGCATGCGAGCGTTTTCTTGGTCACAGTGGATACGGAGCAGGATAGCCACACAGGATACAATACTCGGTCTGCTGAAAGTACAGAATGAACATCAGGGATGAAAGGCAAAAGAGAATCATTTCATCATGCTGACAAGGAGGAGAAGTGGATGAGTGGGATCCCGGAGCAGTTCATAATTCCTAAGACATGCACTCATATGTGAAAGAAACAGGGTAAACCAGATCATTTGAGAATACAAGCTCATAACTTTTTCTGAAGAAAACATTGAAAAATGCAGAAATTGAACTTAAGGTGTAATGAAACAAATATTAAGCTATTCTTTTTTCCTGCAATTTAGAAAGGTGGAAAGGTGATAAAAACATAAAATAAACAGGGAAGAAAAACACTTATTGGATCATGCAGAGACACAAGAATTCTGTGATCATTCCTTGGCCATGAGAAAACATCAAGTTGTTTCGCAATCCATGCTTTCAGCAATCTTTGATTATGGAAAAATATGACAGTTACAGTGCGAGTCTTTGCTCAGAGAAAATGCTGGAAAGAAGACTGACCAAAAACTACTACCAACCAACCAACCCCTCACAACGTTGCTTAGGGTGGTATTTATAAACAAAATATCGGAAATACATCATTACAAGTGACCTCGACAGGTCTGCTTAGAACTCTTCAAAAATCTAAATACTGCTGGAATTAAATGCAAGTAAATCTTTTTGCCTGCGCTGGGGGCAGCTGAATCGGAACAAATGACGAGGTGGCCCTTGGGGACCAGATGCGGTGCTGCTGGAGTGAATGTGCTTCGAGGCTGCAGTTTGGCTTTGGTGCGAATTGAATGTGCAATAATTATGATTTGAGAGCTTCAAGTAGTTCGCTCTCCTTCTATGAATCTGCTGGAAGATTCAAATTTCTCTTGCTTGGGCACCGCGTCAAAGAAAATTCTCTGATACACTTTGCCGCTACATTGATGGTTTCCGCCGTCAACTGATACTCTTTGACACGCTTGATGCTTGCTGATTTGATCTGATACACTTTAAACTCTGTGACTGATCTGCTGCTGTCTTCAAACCGGATCCTTTGGCACGATTGGGCGATTTTCGGGCTCTTTCGGCACGCAGTGGGCTCGGAAATCAGAAGATTCCCTGGAGATTCCTTGAAATGGCCTATTTCCTGTAGTGATGCATGAATACACTATTCGCGCATCGGAAACTGCCTCCGTTTCTTGATCTGGAGCTCCGAAGTGCGATTTTTCTCCCTGCGCGAAGCTATTTCGGCTTTTCTGGGTGCTGACGTAAGCATGGCGTCAGCTGTACAGCGGATGACGTCAGCTGTGGGTCCCTGGTACAGAGCGACGTGGTGAGATACTGGATGTACTATGGTGAAGAGACTCCGATGCGACATCGCGATATCACGTCAGCGGGGAAAGAGGGGGATCATTGGGTTAGACATTTGGTGCTTGCGACTGCCGATATGCGATATCGTGATATCACATCAGCGGAGACGGAGAGGTGAATGGATTGGACACTCGACGCTCGTGATCGTCGATCGCCGATATCGCAATATTGCATCGACGGGGACGGATGGGTGATGTTTTGCATGACTATGAGAGTGTGAGGTTGCGATGCGAAAACGGCTTTGAGGAGAAAAGGTAAGTAAGTGGGTGTGAAGGGCTTTTGAGGTTTCGGAAGGGGTCTGATTACCTTGGGGGAATTTTATACTTTGGAAGGAGTCCATAGTATCTAGGAGGTGGTTTTGGAGGTCGGGGTTCTTGCTTAGTTTCTGATAAACTGAACAATTCCCGGGAGTTGCTATGGTTATTTTTCAACCAGGGGGAGGGATATTACATAGGGGGTATTTTACTTAATATTAATAAGGGGACGGGAAGAATAGGGAGCTAAATAATAATGTTAGTGGTTAATATGGAGATGGTAAGAAAGCGCTAAGTTCGGGAGAGCTTAGGCTGTTACAAGGGGGTAGGACCATACTTCGGGAGAAGATATGGAACAAATTTGAGTAAAGCAGATATTTACTCAAGCCAGTGTTTATGGAGATGATGAACTTAAGAGGTGCCAAGAAGATCTTGACCTCTTTTGGCGATGTTAGTTAATGATTTGGGAAAACAGAGAAGGGGAGTCAGTTACACCTCTTTTGAGCCTTTTTGCTTAAAAATCTTTGCTAATTATGTTATGCCTGATATGATACTTGAAAACTTGTAACTGGTCAGCAATTCAACAGCCTCAGAACTACCTACCTAGCCTACTTGCCTAGCATTTTTTCTTCTTTTGTTTGGGGGTGCACTTAGACTTGCAAACTCGTCCTTCATTTTTCTTTTGATGCTTTCCTATCTACATACTACCCCTATTTCTTCCGGAGCCCAGATTAAGCTGTTGGGCTCTTCTGTTTCTCTACCTATCTAAGGATCTGCCAAGATTAAACTGTTTGGACCTCCCTTTAACTAAAAGTAGAGATACCGGGATAACTTTACAAAATTTGAAGGCAATTGAATGAAATTGAAGTAGCCTTCTTCATTTGGAGATTGTTTGAGCAAATATGGAGCATTGCAGCAAGCAAAGTACGACATATTTGGCCTGTGAAATTCCAATCATGAAAAATGAATACCTGCTGTAGCAGGAGCTAACAGGCTAGTGATAGCCTATTTGAAAATTTTATATCTAGTTTTGTGGTCTGAAAAATGTCCACCGCAAGGTCCATCATCGCAGGCTTTAAAGATATCATAAATTTTTCCTTCCCTGCTACACCTACAAATGTGCATATTGACCCCTGTGTGGAAAAGGTATCCTCTAATCCAGGAGAACTGAGTGTTGCACTGCACTATTAATTTCCTTTCTCCGGGTGTTAGATGTTTGGGCAGTTTTCCCACTGCTAAATAATTCGCCACATCTGTGTACCATGTTTTTCTTACAGCCACAACAAATAGTTTCTCATCTGGAAACTAGTCTTCTACTGCCATTGCATCATCTATTCTTGACACTCGGGATAGGAAGTCTGCCACAAGGTTTTCCCTCCCTGGTCAATCCTTTATAGTTATGTCAAATTCCTGCAAAAGTAGTAACCAACATGTCACTCTTCCATTTGTAATGGGTTGATTATCTAAATATTTGATAGTAGAGTGATCAATATACAGAACTATAAGGTATCTAGTTCTATAGTGTCTGAATTTGTTAATAGCATAAATAACAACTAAAAACTCTTTCTCTATTACTATATAGTTCAACTCAGCACAAGTTAAGTTTTTGTTAATTTAATATATAGCATAGTTATCATATTCTTGGCCATGAACTGCTCCAATGGCTGAATCTGATGTATCTGATGAAATCTGGAATGGTATGTCCAAATTTGGCCCCAGTAATACTGGTTTTGTTGATAATATCCATTTCAACTCTATAAAGGCAATGTCACATTTGTCAGTCCATATAAAATCAACATTTCCTGTTAGGGCATATAATGGTGCAGTAATCTATGAGAATTTCTTTATAAATCTACGATAATATCCTACAAATCCCAGAAAACTATGTACCTTTGTTTGAGTGTAGGGAGTAGGTAATAAGAGGATTACCTGTATTTTTGTTGGATATACTTGAATTCCAGTTGCTGAAATGAAAAGAGCCAGGATGAGGCCCTCTGTCATCATCATATGGCACTTCTAGTGGCTTAAGCATAACCGAGTAGCGATACACCATTCCAAGACTTTCTCTAATGTCTGTAATGCATGTTCAAATTCATCTCCATAGGGTGTGAAATCGTCCATGTATACCTCCAATCCTTCATTTATCAAGTCTGTAAAAATTACTAAGAATGGCTCTTTGGAATGTAGCAGGTGTGTTGTGTAATCTAAAAGGTAATACCCTTTAAGAAAATGTTCCCCATGGGCAGGTAAAATTATTTTTATCCTAGTCTTCAGGGGCAATCTGAATTTGGTTGTAGGCACTAAAGTTGTCCAAGAAAGAGAAGAAGATTGTATCTAGGACCTGATGAATGAATGGAAGGGAAAAATGGTCTTTTCGCATTTCTTTGTTGAGTTTTCTGTAGTCAATGCATATCTGCCACTTCCCATTCTTTTTGGGGACGACTACTAATGGAGAAACCCATTTACTATCATATATAAGATAGACAAAATTCACATCTAATAGTTTTTGAAGTTCTTCTTTAAGAATATCCTTTAGGTGAGGATTTAATCTATGCTGAAGTTGTTAAATGGCTCTTACATCTTTTTCAATGTAAATGTGGTGCATACATAGCTGAGGGTCAATCCCTTTCATGTCTAGGTAATCCCAAGTAAAAGCTCCTTTATATTTCCTAAGGACTTGAATAAATTTATATTGTTGGTCATCACTCAGCTTACTATAAATGTTCAGGATCTTCCCTGGCCTTATTTCAATAGGTTCGCTATTATATCCAGTAGTTGTTGGTATTGGTTGGTCATTGATATCTCTCAGGGAATCTTCTTCAATTTCATTGTCAAGGACTACTTTAATCATGTGACATTTCAAACTAGACACTGTAGCAGGATGATTGATTAAAAGTATTAATGACATCGTCTTCTATTTGGTTTCAAATTCAACGGCATCTTCCACAGCCAATGGTGACCAAATATTTTCTATTAAATATGTTAGAGGTTCCTTTGTAGTTTTTACAATGGCTAGGCTTGGTTTAGCAGGAGGGTATAAGGCTAGATTCTTCACATCATTACCTCTAGTTATGGTCATACTTCCTGTCTGGCAGCTCATATAAGCAACAACGATTGCTAACCAAGGCCCTTCTAAAATTAAAGGATGTCCATCTAGCTAGTTCCTAGGGTTAATAATCAAAAAATCTAATGGATATTCCCAAGTGTCTACAGAAACCATCACATCTGGTAATGTTCGTTCTAGCCTAATGCTTGAGTGATCAAGTTCCAACAAGGTAGTTTTTGGTTCCAAGGCTATGATGTTGAGTAATTCGCAGGTTGTTATTGTAAGAATGTTAATAGCTACCCCTAAATCAACTAAAGCATTGGGAAAAGAGCGGTCATTTATCTATAGTGTGACAATTGGATTTCTCAGGTCTTCATATTTTACAGGTGTCTCTTTGCCTAGTAATAAATCAGAGAAATTCCTAACAACATGGACAGTTTGGGTTATAATTGTTTGCCTCGCTGACTTCTTTATACACAATTCTTTAATAGTTTTGGCATGTCTTGAATAGCCTAAAGAATGGGTATTTTTATATAGATATTCTTGAGTTTGGCCAAAAGCTCAAAGTCGAGGTATTCAATTGGGTATGGTATCATCGATCTTTCTAGGGATGGTGGGGAAGTAGTTATGATCTGTTTGGGAGTTTTCTACCTAACTGTATCTTCCACTTGTCAATAATTTACAATCAATGGCGTATTTGCATATGGTTCTTTAGGTTGCAGATTTTTATCCTCGTGTGGAGCGATTATGCATCCAAATATTAACTTGAGTTCATTACACTCTCTCAACTCTGCTTTAGGGTCCATACCTTCAATGGTCTGTACTGACTGGATTGGTTTGTTGTTGGGATTTGGGTTGGGTTGGGTTGGGTTTGAAGTTGTGGTCTTATATTAGATTGAGGATTCTACTGCAACGTATAAGGTGCTGGTAAAGTAGGCTGAGACAAAGGAATTGTCGCCATAGGCTGGTTTCTGGAACTTTTCTAGTTTGATTACCAATTCTTATTTTGTGAGGTGGAAGGGGACCATTGGGATGGATAGGAATTGTTCTGCCAGAATGGTGGAGGGTAAGAGGGATTTGACCAATTATTGTTTGGATTTGATTGGTTGGGCCATGGTGGCATAGAAAATCTTTGAGGTGGCCAAGTAGAAAAAGGTGGTTGCTTCTACCATGTTGCCTTGAATATTGCTGAGAATTATATTGTGAGGGAGGAAAGAATGAAGATGCATTGATAGGCATACCTCTCTGGCATGCATTCCATTGACGATGTTGGTTCAACAAGTATACTGGTTCCACTTCTTCTTCCACTTCCCTGAAGACTGCTTTTAATCCTAGTAGCGATGGGCAACTTTTCATGGCATGTTCCTTAGTACATATGGCACATGCCTGTATCATATCTAGTAGGCATTCATTATGACTTTGTTTGTTTCTACAATAGGGACATAAAATAGCTAGGTTACGTTTTGCTTCAGCCTGCTTTCGTTTAGCTTGTATGATATCCAATTGTGTCATCAGGGTCCCCAAGATATCAGTCTTCAAATCTTCCAATAGATTTCCGATTTCAACTCTTCTAATGCTTTCCCCTAAGGCTTTTTTGTCTCTGGTGATCGCATCGCGTCCTGCTGGTTTCAACCTTGTACTGCCCCTGGAGCACCTATTGCACAAGTCTATAATGTTGTCATAATGTTCTTGATAAATATCACTCTTACCCATTATATTAAGTTTTTTTACCCATTGATCTTTCATACCTTTAATCATTGTGGTTTTTAGAACATTATCAGGTAGATTTGCATAAGGAGATCTTTGCAGATTATATTGGAAATGCTCCACATAAAGAATAATTTTTATGTTTTACACTAAAGATTAAAATTAGAATTACTAACTATAATATTTATAGTTGGATCTATAAATAATTTTCTCTCCTTCATGCCATAGATCTTAAACGATCTAGTGAATTTGCGTAACCTGCCCTATATGTTTATCCTATAAACTTTGTATTTGATCACCCCAAACTCGTGACATCATTTTCCCAATGGTCTTTCTCCCCAATTCTAACCCAAAAACATAGAAAACCCAAAGCCAAACCTGAACTTAATAGTTAGCCTAATACCTTCACTCAAACAAAGCTAAATTATAAAGAGAGATCCCTCTCTTAAACTAGAAGGGATAGATTCCTAGTTTCTGAAGTGATTTTGTGGCTACCTCTGTGATTTTTTCCACAACCTCAAAAATTATGTAGTGATAACATCCTAGAAAGGACACTAGGGACGAACATATCTAGGTTTGAACTTTTATCTCCCTAGTTCCAAAACTTTATTTTAAGAACATTTAAGATTTATATTTTAGAAATAAATGTTTTGAGGTTGTAAAATTTGTGCATATTTGAAATTATGTGTTCAATACTATGTAGATCTGTCTCCTAAAATAATTCATACCGGATCTCATCTAGATCTGAATCCTCCCAATATCCTAGATAATCCTGAGAAATTGATAAGGATGAAAAGCTTCACAGAAAGTCAAGGGAGTAGGAGTACTCTCCCAAGAGCGAATTCTTTACTAGAGACATTTCCTACCAGAAAAAACATTAACTTTGATCTACCCTCTCAACTCCGTTTGTTTAAATCGAAATATGAAAGCCTTGCAGCTGAAACTATCATTGATAATTCAGTGTTAAGACCATACATATCTAAACATCAGTTTATAGACAAGGATTTTGACAACAAAGGTCTATAGCAGTTTGAAAAACTAGAAGACTTTGTGAAAGACCTAAACCAACCTATCCATAAAGCTTACATCCTACAATCAATTGAAATTTCATCCATATCCATCTTTGTTTCCTCTCCCATCACACAATCATTACATCTTGTTTCTAGTAGTTCCATATCTTCAACAATTTCCACTACCTCCCCATCAAAATCACTAACCATAATCCAAATTGTTTTAATCCCTTCCTTATCTACAACTCTTACAGGTTCATCTATTATTCATCCCCACATACCAATCATGACAGCTTGACATGCTCTGCTTGTTTTCCCTACCCAATTAAATAACATGCCTCAAGACTATCAGATTATGATTCCTCAATTTGATGGCACTAGATCTATCGTGTGGAACAACACGTAGACAAAATGAATGACTACTTTGACCTTTGGCAGGTTCGAAGATTTGAAGATGAGGCTTTTGTGTAAAGCCTTAATGGAGAGGTAAGAAAATGGTTTAAATGTTTTCTAATAGCTACCATAAATGAACTTATTGCATTTCATCAATATTTTCTCAATACATGGGAAACTAAAAAGAATCCCCTCTAGATTTTACATGAATATAAAAATATAGAAAGAAGCTCCAATGAAATTGTTGAAGAATACTGTGATAGGTTTAATTGATTCTATAATTCCATTCCAGCCGCTATAAAGCCCCCACTAGGGTTAGCCCTCATTCATTTCCCTTAAGGATTTGACGTTGACATGGTCTACCAATTAAGAGAAGGAGACCCTACCACACTTGAAGAAATGCACAGTAACGTTGTCAAAGTAGAGGCTAATTTACTAGACAAAACATCCAAGATTAAAACTGAAAAAAGGGTTACCACTAAGGAGGAACCTTCCTCCACTTCATCACACTTAAAACTAGACAACCTATTGAAAACAATGGAAATAATGATGGAGAGGATGACAACGGTTGATAGAACCTCTCCTAGGGATAACCAAGGAAATCTTGAAAATAGAAATCACAATATCAGGAGAAATCCACCACTAGTAAAACAAAAGGAACAAAGGGGCCCTAATGATCAAAAACTTAGGCCTCCTTTCTAGGAAAGCTATGCTGAAGAAGAAGTGGAACTAGAAGAATATTGAGTCGAAAACGAAATAAATTTGTTTGAGGAGAAAAAAATTGATCATATATTTTTTACCAAAGAAGAGAAGGATCAATTTCCATTTTCACAACGAGAAACAATTCCATTAGAGTCTAAAGAATACAAATAAGGTTATCAGAATGTCAAAATGGGAGTGCATAGGTAATATAACCTCAAGAGTAGAAAAAAAACATTGATACTCCTCCACAGCAAATCCCTGATACTCTTTTGAAAAATGTTCTTGATAATCCACCCAAGAAAACTCACATTGATACCCCTTCTTCGAGTCAAACAAAAGATGTTCCTTCCTCCCGTCAATCAAAACAATATGCTCAAAAAGAAAACCTGAAAAGATATGATCAAAACATCAAGGAAACATAAAAGCTACAAACCTCTTTCAACATAGAAAATGAATTGGCTAAAGTAAATTCAATCCCCCTCACTGAACTGATGAATAAGAATGTACATAAGGAACAAGTAATGAAATCCTTAAAAGTAGGAGAAGGAACAGATACTATAAACTTCACTAATGACAAGCCTTTATTGTTGTTTGGTCCAGAGGTAGAAGGCAAACCCCAAGATCAAATTGTTCCACATTTCTACATAAGTCTCAATATCCTTGATAAGATCCTTCATAATTTTGTGCTTGACTTTGGCGCAACACACAATTTAATGCCCAGAGCCATAGTGGCGAAATTGAATCTTGACATCACTAGGCCATATAATGATTGGTATTAATTTCATTCCATGAAGGTAAGATGTGTTGGTCTCATCAAAGACCTTTTTGTTACCCCAGCTCAAATCCATCCCAAAAGCCTAGTTATGGATATCATAGTGGCAGATGTACCCCCAAAGTATGGGATGCTACTCTCTAGATCATGGTGGGTAAACGCTGCAAGGAACCCTACCAATGGATATGAGTTATGCCACCATACATGTATTTGGTTATCCTAGGAGACTTTACAAATAAATACTAATGAAATACATGGTTCGTAGGGAAGATAGACCAAACAATCATCCCTTGTATTCAGTTGATTCAGACCTAGATTCCTTTATCTTGTATAATGACGAAGGTATAGAAGACAAAATCCCTAACCTAGAAACTGGTTTGTGTGTGATGGAATAAATCAAAATAGACATTGTAAAACAGGATGAGGAAAATGAGCCCTTATGGAACATGGATTTTGATGGAGCTGTAAGAAAGGAAGGATCAAGAGCAGGTGGGTGGGTTTTCAATTCACAAACTAATAAATCAGAAGGAAATTCATCGAAACTGAATTTTCAATGTACCAATAATATATATGAGTATGAATCCTTAATCCTAAGGTTACAACTTTTGAAAAAATTATGTGCCAAAAGAATTTTAGTTCATGGAGATTTTGAACTCATAATTAAACAAATCAAAGGGGAATACTCAGTTAAACATTCAAGGTTAAGGGAATATAGGAATATTGTTCTGGATTTCCATGAACATTTTGTTGGATATGAGTTATCTATAATTCTAATAGGTCCAAATATCAGAGCTCATAGTTTGGCTACTTCAGCTAGTACTTGCAAAATTCCCTATCGCCCAAGTCATAAGTACATAGTTCAAGGTAAAAACAGACCAGTTGTCCCGGATAATATCACGTACTAGAAAGTCTTTGGTAATGATGAACAAATTGAAAATAAAATTCAGTGAAAGGATGAATTTGAGAGTGCCAACATAGACATATAATATGATGTAGATAATAATGTAGATAAGATGATGAATAAAGTAGAATTGACTAAATGAGATAAAGATCAAGAAGAGTTAGAAAAATTTCAATTGGGGGATAAGGTTTCTCCTAGAGGGTTAGTTCCCTTAGAAGAGTTATTCTATTTTAAATATGTGGCTAAAAAATCTAAAATAGAACCTACTAGAGCCGATGTGGAAGAATGCAACATAGGAAACGAGGAAAAGCCTAAAATAGTTAAATTATCCAAATCTTTGCGTTCTGCTGGAAAACAAAAGTACATAGAGATTTTCAAGGAATTGGTAGATGTAATTTCTTGGAGTTATGAGGATTTCAAGTGTTATGACACCATCATTATACCACATAAAATTTCTATAAAAGAGGACCAAAAACCTTTTAAACATAAACTTAGAAGGATCAACCCAACCTTTTTTCCGCTAGTTCAGAGAGAAGTTAAAAAATATATATGATGCCAAAATCATTGTACCCTTGCGGTTTTCAAAATGTTTGTCAAGCTTAGTTCCTACTATAAAAAATACTGGGGAGATTAGACTATGTATTGATTTTATAAATCTCAATAAAGTTTCTTTGAAAGACAAATATCCTTTTCCCAAAATGGACCACATCCTCAAGAACGTAGTTGCATCGTTGAAAATTTCCTTATTAGATGGATTTTTTGGTTACAACCGAGTTCTGGTACATTCATATGACCAATAGAAAACAAAATTTACAACAACCTGGGGCACTTTGATGTATGTGAAAATTCCTTTCGTTCTAATGAATGCTCGTGCTACATTCGAAAGAGCAATGGATATTGCCTTTGCAGATGAAGTAGGTATGTTTATAGTCATTTATTTAGATGATATCATTGTCTTCTAAAAGACAAATGAGAATCATTTTCTCCATTTAAGGATATTTTTCAAAAAGTGTAGAAAATTTGGTATCTCTCTTCACCATAAGAGAACGATATTTGGCTTAGAAGAGGGAAAACTGTTAGGACACATCATCTCAAAGGATGGCATCAAACTTAACCCTAGCATAGTGGAAGCAATATTGAAAATAGGTCCCCATAGGAATAAAAAATAAGTCTAATCCTTTATTGGAACAATAAACTTCCTTCAAATATTTATACCAAATTTGGATGAAATCTTAAAAGAAATAACTAACATGTTAAAAAAGGATACTAAAATCAAATGGCATAATCATGAAAAGGATTCTTTCACTAAGGTGAAGAAGGCATTAACAACTACACCAATTCTCATAAGTCTTGATTTTACAAAAGCTTTCATGATATTCTCTTTTGCATCTGATCATACAATAACAATTGTGATGTTGCAGAAGAATGTTGAAGGAAATGAAAAACCAATTTCTTTTTTTAGTAGAGCACTAAGAGATGCATCATTGAAATACAACATCATGGAAAAACAAAAATTTGCATTGGGAAAGGCACTTAAAGATTTTAGGGTTTCTATTCTGCATTCACACATTACTACTTTTGTCCCAAGTGCAATTTTCAAGGACATAATCACTCAAACAAATCCAGATGGTAGAAGGGGAAAATGGATCGCAACCATTCTTGAATATGATATTGAAATCAAACCAAAAAATCTTATCAAGGGTGAAGGGTTAGAAAAATTCATGGTAGAGTATAATTGTAACTTGTCAAGCATCCATTTTATTGTAGAATTAGATGAATAGGAAGACGAGGTGACTCCACCGAACTCAGAAGTTTTCAATACGTCACCATGGTACGTAGACATAATTTTTGTGTAACAGAACTTATATGCCCCTCCTAGTTTAACAAAAACCAAAGAAATGTTCCTTAAAATTAAGTCTACGAAATTATGCATTCTTGATAATAATTTATATTGGAAATAAATTGGAGGGATTTTACAAAAGTGTTTGTTGAAAGATGAATTAGACAGCGTCCTAGAGGAATTTCATCATGCAGACTGTGGTGGCCATCTACACTAGAAATCTACAGCCAACACAATCCTTAGAGCCTGTTTTTACTAGCCAACCATATTCTCTGATGTACATAGAAAGGTCACCTTCTTCCATCAGTGGAAACTATTTGAAGGAAAAATAAAGCTGCTACCTTTACCATTAAAACCAATTTTAGTAGAATTCCCTTTTGAACAATGGGATTTAGAGTTCATTGGTGAAATCCACCCCTTTTCCTTAGGCCAACACAAATGGATTTTGACAACAAAAAACTAATTTACCAAAAGGATAGAATCCATTCCCACTAGACAGGCCACTGACACTATTATTATCCAATTTCCCGAAGCAAATATATTGTCTAGCTTTGGTTGCCACCATAGAACTAGAACTGAAAATATTGTTGCTTTCAAGTCCACAAAAATGACGTATTTTTGTAAAAAATATCAAGTTAAGTTAAGGGACTCTACTACTTATTAGACCAAGGGTAATGGGTTAGTTGAGTCCTCAAATAAGACTTTAGTTAAAATGATCAAGAAGTTATTGGAGGAGAATACGAAGTCATGGAACAAAAAATTAATGAATGCATTATGGGCTGATCAAGTTACTACCAAGAAGTGCATTGGAATGTAACCATTAAAAATAGTGTATGGGATAGATGTATTTTTCCCAACTTCTTTAGGAATTCCACTCCTCAAAATTAGACAAGAAACACAAGTGGAGACCAATGATATGTAAAGAAGGATAAATCACACTATTTAGCTACAACAGTCAAGGGATGAAGTCTATCATAAAAATCAAATCATCCAAGAAAATATTAGAAGGATTTATGATAGAAGGACTAAAGAAAATGATTTTCAACTCAATGATCTTGTTTTGAAATGGGATTCCAGAAATGAGGATAAGGGAAAGCATGGTAACTTTGACAACATATGGAAACGACCTTTTAAGGTTGATGCTTTCAGAGGTAATAATGCATTCCTTCTATCGGATTTGAAAGGAGAAGAGTTTCCATGTGGACCAATGAATGGCAGATATTTAAAACATTATTTCCTACCTAACTAGATCAATTCATTCATCAACATTCTAAAATATCATTTTACTTTTATATTGCAAAAGTTCAGGTGAGTCTCAGCAAAAATTGAAGCCTGTAGAGAAGGATCTAAGCCTATGATGGTGTGTTACCATAGGTATGAATAATACACATGTACAATAGTTTAGTTGGAAGATTTTTTAAACATGCCCAAGGAAGTAAGGTTTCTGGTCTACAATGTTCTTGACACCTCACCAGGAGGATCTCACCCCCATTGGAGCCAATTCTAGGGTCCTATATTTCATAGGATGAGTTGTTTTTACCTAATGATTTATATTTTAAAAATGTAATAATGTTTCATGTTTGAAATTTATTTTCGATATATATATATATATAGAGAGAGAGAGAGAGAAACAAAAAGAAATTGTAGGGGACAAAAAAAATAGAATAAAGCAAGAAATGAAAGAAAAGAAAAGAAAAAAAGAAAGAGAAAATTATATGAAAATGTACCCCTAGGTGAGCATGTTTAAATGCCACCAAGAAAAATCAAAATTGCATGAAAGCATACTTTAGGAATTTTGTTAAATAATGTGTGCAACTTGTTTAAATGCCACATTGAAAATTGGAGAAGTAGAAATAGTTAGTCTAATCACACTGTTTAAATGTGATTAGGTTGAAAACAAATTTAATTAGTTGTGTGAATAAATCAATCACAAAGTTTAATCATGATTGATTTATATTAGTGGAGTTAATCATAACATTTAATCGTGGTTAACTCAGAAAGAAAAATAATCAAAAACCTTAGAAAAATGAGTAAAAGGTGCTTGAAAAATCAAACGCACCGTAGATTTGATTAATTTGGTTTAGATTAGTTAATTTCATTTGAAATAAATTAATCATGTGGTTAAATGTGATTAGTTATGTTTAATAGCATCTATTATTCATAAATGTTTCAAAGGTTTTAATAAAGTTTGAATGCGAAAAATAAGTTTTGTTGCCTTGTGATTATCCAATGCACATGAATCAACGGTTGAGATCTCCCCCGCTCAGATCAATGGTGGGGGAGTTCTTTTAGGCCCTCCAAGCTCCATCCCACTTTTCTTGGGGGGGTCTAAAAGGCTCTACTACATGTCACCCTCACCATGCTTTGCACCTTACCTTTCCTTTTGACTCGTTGTGCCCCCCCCAAAAAAAAGTCATCCAACGTTTACCACTTACTATGGTGCCAATGATCACTCGCCACCTTAGCTAACCTTCCCTCCACTCATCGTATGCCAACTCACCACCACAGACCCCACTCCCCCAAACTTCCTCCCATCAAACATTTCCAAGTATACTCTACCACTCCCAATCAAAACCTACCATTTGGCACTCCCTCACCCACGTCAGCAAATTGTTCCACCAACTAAATCTCTCCCATTCTTGTTGCAATGGACCCAGCCCCGATAATGGTAAAAGCAAAATGGTAACTTCAAAATTACCTTATTAAGTAGTGTTAAGCCCAAAAATTCCTTTCTTTCACTGATTTGCATTACAATAACCATAAAATTTCCTCCCAACAACAATCCAATTGCTATGAGAGACCCCACTTTGGAATTTCTTAGTCAATTTCCTATTTTAGGTAATCTTATTGTCATCATCCCTTTGTGTTTTCTTCTAAAATTTGATAATTCCTAAAAAAGTACAACCCCTAAGGACAAGGGATAGAAACAAGAGGAAAATCCCATGTTACCCCCTCTTACTGACCTTGATTATCTACCCTCAGTCAATATACAATATAAAGTCACTGACAAACTGTGAATTCAATTTGTTCGAAATTTACAGTTGGTTGAAGTAGAAATTCTTAGAGCAAAATGACGAATTGAATCTATGGGAGTCTACCCTCCATCAATTGATATTCCCACAAATGCATCCTTTCTTTGAGCTAGTTTCCTAGTGTCAAGTGAGATATGTACCCTCCCAAAGAGAAATTTTGAGCCACAATGGTGAAATTATGATCACCATCACAACTAAATCCATATCGGAAATTGTGCAAGTAATAATTCCAAAGTTTTCCAAGTGACTGTCACTAGACTCTCTCCTAGACTTATAAAATATTTTAACCTTCCCACAGAGAGCTAAGATATTTGAAATATTGATTCCTAGAGATGCCCAATTACCTTAAAAAAAACCACCATATTCCTCTTCTATGTTCCCTAAGGTAACCAAGTGAATAATCATCATCATTTCTTACCTACTTCATTATGAATCTAATTGGTGGGTTGATGAGGCTATTGTTGGATTCTTGAAAATTTTTACCACTGGTGAGAAACCTATTATTTTTAGTTAGAGCGAACTTAATGCAAATGAAATGAATGATCAAATCATGAAGTTTCGTATAGAGAGAGCTTTCAAATATTATGTTTTTTTAGTTTACATGTTTATTTATTATCATGCAGACACATTTCCATTTACTTTACGGAAGATGGATAAGTAGGGTAATGCTCAAACAATCATCCATTGGACTACTTTGGTTAGAAAAAACTCCACAGAGTTTACTTTCACAAACTATGTGGATCAGTTCTTGTACATAGTTATTTGTCTACTACATAGTGATTTGGAGCTTAGGGTAGGAGCGTATATTCAAAATATTTTGCATCTTAGTGACCCGATGAGCACAGGTGACTGGTATTTATACCAGAACTACACCAAGATCAGAATCTATGGGTGTGAATTTCCACCCTATAGGCTGAAAAAATTTGTTCCGATGAGATTGCTCTCATTAGAGTACATTAGACAAATGATACATATGGATGACTTACATTTTTTGGCAACTAAGAAGAAGGAATAGTTTAAAATCAAAGCACATATTGGACCTTTTGTGTGCAACATGAGAGTTGTTGGTAAATAAGTTGATTTGTTGTTAAAGAAAATAAATTTCAAGTTGAGATTTCTTTGGTATTATGACCATTATTGTCTAATTTCAAAGTCGAGGGTGGAGCAAAATATTACTCACTACACACATATTCCTTGACTAGAGATCGATCAGTACATGGACCAAGACTAGTGGGAGGAGAAAAAATTGCAAGAGGCTAAAGAAAAGGTCATATCAACAATAGCCTCTCAGACTCCTACACCTCAACAAGGGCCTATGAAAAGGATAAGAGATGAAGAACCTTCTCTACTGATAGAAATTGAAGCCAAGAAGTTCTTCATTTATACAAATAACCCTAAAAAGAATCCACCAACATTTTTTATAAAGGATGAAGAAGGATAGACTACTATAATAATCATAGGTAAACATGTTTCAAAAACATTAGAAGACATTTCTATAGGCTGTCCATCTTCCTCTGCTTGACAAGATCCTCTAGATGTAGCTCAGACAATAGTCTTAGCTCAAGGCCAAACAAAGCCTAATATTTTTTTCCAAATACAAGGCAATTAAACAGAGGAATGAGATGCTTAAAGTCACAACCTACAAAAATTTTTGGAAGTAGATAGCTACATCACATCATAATCTCCTTTTAGCATTTGACATGGAAAAGGGGAAAATAAAAATTGCATTCCTTGAAACTGAAGTTCCATTCCCAAGGACACTAGTAGAATATAAAGAATCTATGTTTATTTTTTATACACATGAAATTTCGTCAATAGATTGAATGGACATGCATAAACAAACTAGTGAAATGATGTATTATACACTAACTAATGCTTCCATGTATGCTTCTAGGTTACAAGTATTATAAAACAACACACGACCACAAATCAAGTTGGAAAGGATTTCATCCTTAGCCAAGGATACCATGATCAAGTCACTGGAAGACTTGGTGATCAAATTGGGATATAATCCCAAAGATGTAAAGGCAGCAAAAGAGCTTGTGAAAATAAAGGAGGCAACTAAAATTGCTTAACATTGAATATCCACATTCTAAGGAAGCCGAAGAGATGGTAAAGTAGAAAGAGGATATGTTCTAAATAGTGATTAAACAGAACAACCAGATCCGAGACATGGAACTAGAACTTGAGAAACTACTCAAGGAAAAGGAGTAGGTAGCACAGTTAGCCATAATTCCACTTATAGTAGTCCTAATTTCAGTGAACATTACCCTAGAAGCGTATACATCAACTTCAAAACCATCACAAACATCAGATTCTGCAAGTGAACTTGTTAAAGCCATGGAGGATCTACCTATTCAGGAACTATAAATTTGTAATTTAAAAGCTCGGCTCAAGACACTATCAGAACAAAAATTAAGAATTGATAATTCTTATGTAGCAGAGTTTTAGAAAACCCATCATATTAATCTAAAAATTGAACTATTTGTTGTAGCTCTAACCCGGAAATAATATAGCTCTGATACCACTTGTTGTAGCTCTGATACCACTTGTTGTAGATCTGATACTAATTGTTGTAACTCTAATATGAAAATATAAGACAATAGAAATAAACACCCAAGAAATAAGATAGAAATGCTTCTTTATTATCAAACCCTTAAGGTAGGGCCACACCATACATTCACTCCTTAAGGAAAGAGAACACTCAACAAGCCATATGATTGTTCATACAATAATCCTTGACACTATATTTCTTGACTCTCATTCACGTGGAGTCCCTAGCCTGTATATAGGCCTCATACATACAATACCATGGATCATTAACATGGTTCCCTCATACCATCGACTAATACCATGGGCCCATTACATTATTACTAACTACTTGTGGTCTCTTACATGATATGGGTTAACCACCTTATTTATTACTATGGCCCATCCCATTATTACATTATTACCATGGGTACCTCCCTTGGTATCCCATATTATCCCCCTAGGTATATAACATTCTAGCCCCCTAAGCATGTTTCATCCCTGAAACATGGGAAGAACACAAATAATAAGATCTACTCAAAGGATTAGTCCACTGGTACCATGCACGTGCATCTAGCCATCCAAGAGAAAGGTGAACCCTCGGTCTCGCTGGTGCCTCGCTCGCTTGAGATGGAAGTTGACTGTGGTAGCTCTTCTGTGTCGATGTGTAGTAGGTGGATCTTCATTCCTCTCTATCTGCCCTGCGGGGGTTGTTGTCCGTGTGGCTAATTGGTTGCCATCTTGATGTTTGTTTTCTTGCGGGGTGATGTGGGTGATGATATGTTGAAGTTTTAAGCCACTGTGCCTTTTTCTTTAATTCACCCTACTGTGGTGCCTATTGTGGTGTCTTCTTTTCCAATATGACTTCAACCACTGAGCCCTCCTCTGATGTATCAGCACCTGTAACATTTTCTGCTTCAGCCTCGGTTTGTGTTTGATTATCTATCATCACTAGTTCATCATCTAATATGTTAGACCCTGGAACATCTTCTGCTTCAGCCTCCTTGGACTCTACCTGTTTTTTAATGGAAATATCCTGTAATGTAATTTTCTTCTTTTTATACCAGAGCTTCAGGAATTTCTTCTGTACATTAATATTTATAGTACCCACTGATTCCATCCATGGGTATCCTAAAACAACATCCATATTATCTGTCTCTGAAGTATAAAAATCACCATGCAACACATACTTATCAATAGAAATCTTCAAATCCGTATACACTTGGGCATCCTCGTCATCCACCTATGTGTTTTCAATGTGTTCTGTTGGAACTTGCAATTTTTTTGTCAAATTAACACTGATAAAATTATGCTTGCAACTAGGATTTATAGATACAACGATCTTCTCCTTCTGAATCAACCCATGAACCTGCAATAAGGATATACCAGTAGGAAATAGACCCACATGTTTCTCCTTATCTTGTTTTCTGGCATGAGACCATCTTTCTAAAAGTAATTTTTCAAATTCTTCATCTGAAAGTTTGGTCAACTGCTTGTGGTCAAGTGAATTCCACCATTTTTGAGCCTCATCTCTTATATTAAGCCCCATTGTAATCTTCCAAACTGTTGGAAATGTGGACTTGTATCTCTGTATGTATTCTTCAATAGTAGTACCATTATCATTTCCTGTAAAAAATTCCTTGCTAGAAGCCATGAAGGTTTGGGAAAAATTCACTTACTTGGCTAAAATTTCAAATTGTCACAGTTTCGTCAATATTGTTCAGAATCCTTATTATGACCTATTTTCATAAATGGAACAATCATGCTGCATCTGCCCATGTTATAGAAATTCTGATCTAGGTAGTAGAATTCGAGATCTACGCTGCTACTCTCCTGTCGTCACCCAAAATTTCTGAAAAAAGAGTTGATTTTAAATCAATGATATCTCCCTTATCCGGACTCCGATTCGACTGATTTTTTTTTTGAAATTAGGTATTTTTCCACAAAGATTCCAGATCTACAATTATATTTTGCATATCTTGCACCAAAACGTCCAGATCTGTGCCGCAAACTCGCTACCCTGAAAAATTATCTGCAACCCCACTGATTTTTAGATCAGCGATATCTCCTTCCTCCAGACTCCGATTCGACCGAATTTTTTTTTTTAAATTGGATATTTTTTCACAAAGAATACAGATATGCAATCATATTTTGCAAATCTTAAACCAAAATGTACAAATATGATCTGCAAACTCGCCGCCCCCGAAATCCTGCAAAAATTAAAAAAAAAAAAAATCTCCACTTTTTTTTTGCCCAAGAAAGTGCTCCAATACCATTTGTTGTAGCTCTGATACCACTTGTTGTAGATCTGATACTAATTGTTGTAACTCTGATATGAAAATATAAGACAATAGAAATAAACCCAAGAAATAAGATAGAAATGCTTCTTTATTATCAAACCCTTAAGGTAGGGCCACACCATACATTCACTACTTAAGGAAGGAGAACACTCCACAAGCCATATGCTTGTTCATACAATAATCCTTGAGACTATATTTCTTTACTCTCATTCATGTGGAGTCTCTAGCCTCTATATAGGCCTCATACATACAATACCATGGATCATTACCATGGTTCCCTCATACCATCGACTAATACCATGGACCCATTACATTATTACTAACTACTTGTGGTTCCTTACATGATATGGGTTAACCGCCTTATTTATTACTATGGCCCATCCCATCATTACATTATTACCATGGATACCTCCCTTGGTACCCCATATTATCCCCCCTAGGTATATAACACTCTGATACCACTTGTTGTAGCTCTAACCTGGAAATAATATAGCTCTGATACCACTTATTGTAGCTCTGATACCACTTGTTGTAGCTCTAACACGGAAATAATATAGCTCTGATACCACTTGTTGTAGCTATGATACCACTTTTTGTAGATTTGATACTAATTGTTGTAACTCTGATATGAAAATATAAGACAATAGAAATAAACCCAAGAAATAAGATGGAAATGCTTCTTTATTATCAAACCATTAAGGTAGGGCCACACCATACATTCACTCCTTAAGAAAGGAGAACACTCCACAAGCCATATGCTTGTTCATACAATAATCCTTGACATAATATTTCTTGACTCTCATTCACGTGGAGTCTCTAGCCTCTATATAGGCCTCATACATACAAGACCATGGATCATTACCATGGTTCCCTCATACCATCGACTAATACCATGGGCCCATTACATTATTACTAACTACTTGTGGTCCCTTACATGATATGGGTTGACCACCTTATTTATTACTATGGCCCATCCCATTATTACATTATTACCATGAGTACCTCCCTTGGTACCCCATATTATCCCCCCTAGGTATATAACACCATTGCAGAGTGCATCGGTTATGACTCGAAATCTAGCCGAAGCTAGAGAAAACATTTGGACAAAAATTAGTGAAGTGATCATAAAAATATGGCATTTGATACAAATTATTTTTAAGAAACAAGAATTAATACAAAGGTACAAAGAGGTAATAAGGAAAACCAAAATATTCTTAGGACAAAAACATGGGGAAGCAACAACAATTATCAAAATCTTGAATTCGAAAAATGGAGAAGAACTAGAGTGGGGGGAATTGAAGACAGAAGTGACACTATTCTAAAAGTGGAGACGATGCACACCAAAAGAAGCCTTATGCTACATCTAGACAATAAATGTCAAAATCTAGAAAAAAACATACAGAGATGTTGTAAGAAGATGCAGGTATTGGATAACGATGGTCTACCAGGACTCATTGGTATGGGAGATAAACTCATGAGCTTGACAAAGTACTAGGAGAAGCTATGCATTATTGCCCAAGTCAAGTCAATATTTTCAGGTATAAAGGGTCATATAACAGGGAAAGCATTCCTAGAGGCCTTAGATTTCAAATTTTTCATTACTCAGGAGGTCAGACATTTTTCCATCATTCAACCAACTCTCTAGAAGTACATAGATGTGGATGATATCTATAGAACATTAGTTAAATTTTCTATTCCAAGTGAAGACATATGGGAAAATATGTGTGAATTACTCGAGTAAATTTTTATCTTTGATAGCAAGGCAAACATCATAGAAAATTTGGGGGCCCAAACATCAGTAATCATCCTCAATAATAGGGCCAGCAGTTCCAGGAGTTTGAAAATTCCTAATTTTTTGTACTACATTTTTAATCAAATTTTAGATATTATTATGATATTATCTTGATCTTCAAAATGAATATATTTTGTAAATTTTTCTATAAATACTTCATAATTCGAAGTATGAATGATTAAGACTTGTTTGAAGAAAAGGGCTTGTATTGTAAAGGAGCTAACAAAGCCATCATTGATCATTTTTTTAGTAATACAGTGTAATCATTACAAGATTATTGTGTCATTTTTATTGGTGAAGTGCATCTCTCTTTGTCAATTTGTTTTCTTTTTATTCTCATACGTGATTCTAAAATTTGAATTATTCTAAGAAGATAAATAGTAGATTTTGTTTGAAAGTACACACTCTCTCTGGCTTAAGATTAAATTTTATGCTTTCCACTGAAGATTAAAATTAGAATTCTTAACTTCTCTATTTTTTAATTGGATCTCTAAGTCTTTTCCTCTCCTTCACACTGTAGATCTTAAAGGATCTAGTGAATTTGCCTAACCTGTCCCTTTAAGTTTAGCTTGTAAAATCTATATTTGATCACCCCAAACCTGTGACTCCATTTGCCAATGGCCTTTCTCTGCAATTTCAACCCAACAACACAGAAAACCCATACATGAAATTAACAAGAGGCCTAATACCTTAAGTAAAACAAAGCTAAATCATCAAAATAGATCGCTCTTGAAAATTGGAAGGGTTAGATTCCTTATTCCCAAAGTAGTTTTGTGGTTACCTCTCTGATTTTTTTTGCAACCTCAAAAATTACAGAGTGATAACACCATGAATAAGAGCGATCCATTAAAGTTTTCAATATTTTGGATTATCCTATCCATATAATGTAGATATCACCTTGACTATATACCTAAAAAGGGCATTTAGGATTCCTATTGGGTGATATTTTCCTATTTTCAATTCACAACTTTCAAGATCATGTGCCCATCCTTCAATCAATGAATTGTACTCTTTCTTCTTCTTTAACACATCATTGTTGAATTCACCTAATAAATCCCTATCCAAAATAATTTATGCGGTATTTAGCTTATAAATGTTGTTAGTCACTTGATGCTTCCAAGAGGAAATCATAGTTCGATTGTGATCCAAAATAGAGAGGGTCAGAACATGAGAATGTGATAAAATTTAGTTTACCATACCATAATAAGGACAAATATTTTGTCTTGATATGACATTATTGCAATTTTGTTCACCTACTACCCTCAAAATCAGAATAATAATCATCGTTTGAACTTTCTCACCTTATCCACCGCATTTCTTCAAAGAAAGAAAACATGTATTACCAAGAAATATTACCTACGTCTTTCGTCTTGTAATTAGTGTCTAAGATCAATGATGGAAATAAATTTGTATGATCAACCTCTGAAACATCCATGGCTTGCATTTTCATTCTAAATTCGTGATTTTCATGATTTCTAGCCTATAACTTTGCTTATTTATCCATTTTTAAAAGCACTTGTAAAAACAGAACAAGATGAGAAAATAAATTATTATAATAACCAAGCTAAATACTAACTAGTACCTATCAAATCCATAATAAGCTAAATACAAACCAATCACCAACAAATTTTAATGGAGTAGATAAAATTTGTTGAAAAGTGAGCAACAAGAAATCCTAAATATAGAATGTGCTAAAAATAGAATGTCTAAAAATAGCATGTCGAAAAATAGCAGTTTAGCCAGTGAGGTCATTGGCCACCTTGGGTGAGAGGTGAAATTGCTAAAAATAGAATGTTCTAAAAATAGGATTTCTAGGTCCCTTCCTATTTATAGTAGTCCCTTTTTTATCTATAGGAAGTAAAATCGAATTTCGTCTTAACAGCAGTTTAAAATATTAACTGATTAGCCTCCATGAGTTAATTAGTTGGAAAAATTAAATTTGAAGTCTTTGTGAGAACATGCAAATTAGTTGTCCCACTGATTGACGAATTTATCCTTTATTCTCTCCACTGATTGAGGAATTAAGTATGATATCTATAATGAGAGAATCAATTGACTTAGTTCTAACTAGTAAAGTCCAGTTAGATTATTTTAACAAGTTGTTAAAATAATAAAATATAGTTTGTTAATGCTTGCATGCATGTGACAACTATTATTTTAGATAACTGAGCATTCACTCATGGATAACTATTGCATGTCAGTTCTGTCAGAGACCCAGTTGAGATCAGATGAGGGATAGTGTATTATCAGATGCTTGGATCTTCCCATGGAATATTCCTTGCATGTAGGAGGAACTAGTGTCCTCAAGGATTGTGTAGTTAACGCTATGGTTGACAACAGGTATGATTGGAGCCAATTCACATATCTTTTGTAATTGGACCCCAATCAAAATTGCACAAGGAAATAGGGGATTGGCATATTTGAAGTCTACATATTGAGGCATAGTGAGTCTATGATCTTCATAGTTTGATTGCAGAGAGTATAGGATAGCTCTTTAGCTGATATTTTTTGTAAACAGAACAGGATTTCCACTTGATTGATAATACAGTGTTTGGGGTTTTATGTTGGTGCTTTCCCCAGTGATATATCTATGTTATGTGTGATTATTTCTATTGATCAGTTATATGTGTTTATGGTTGATGTTTCTCATGAAATTAATTTTGCTTCTGCTTAATGTTTTGTAGAAGTAGACCATGTGTTTTGCTTTAGTACATTTCATTACCAGTTTTATCTACAAGTGAAATTTCTACATGGTATCGGAGCACAGTTTAATCAAGCAAGGAACAATATACAAGCAAGAGAAAGAAAGTTGAAGTTTATTATTTGGGATATAGATATCTAGTTCTCATCACAGTTCAAATTTCATCCAGATGGCCTTCACTGGGTTGAGGCTTGAGTATGCCCTTGATGGCAGCTCAAACTACATAGCTTGGAAGGATCACATGTAGGCTGTATTGGAAGATAATGGCATTAAGGACTTCATTGATCAAGATGTCCCTAAGCCTACTGATGCCACTCAAGTTGTAGACTGAAAGAAGAACGTGGCTAGAGCTGGGAGAATCATCCTAGAGGGAGTTTGAGATCACATTGTCTCGAGCCTCCATGGGAAGGAGACTCTATTTGAAATGTGGAAAACATTGGAAGATTTATATCAGAATAGCAGTGATCAGAGGAAGTTGGCACTAAAGGAAAAGCTTCGAAAGATCAAGTGTGAGAAGGGTGATACGATCACTACATTCCTAAACAAGCTCACCAACTATAGAGATGAGCTTGCAAGTGTAGGGGTCACTACCGCTAATGATGATATGGTGAGTCTAGCACTCCTTGGCCTTCCTATGAGCTAGCATAGCTATCAAGAATCAGTGAATGAAAGGGACAAACTTCCAGATTAGGAATGACTATGGTTGAATTTGATGTAGGAGGAGGTCAGATGGAACACCAGAGATGGAGCTTCTTCATCAAAGAATGATGATGAAATGAAATTAGCTTTACCATCTAAATCTAACAAAGTGAAAGAGAAGGCATCCCAATCTAGGTCTTCTCAAGGAGGGAAGAAGTTTGACAAGTCGAAGGTGAGATGCTTTCATTGCCATGAGTTGGGTCACTATGCTACTAGTTGCCCAAATAGGAAGAAGTCCAAGAAAGGTTCCTCCAAGGAATCTGATGGTGATGCTCTAGCCTCACAATTTGAGATGGATTTCTCACTTATTGTATGTATGGTTTCATCTAGCATGGGATGTGTTTGGTACTTGGAAAATGGAGCTTCTTTCCACATTTCAGGTGACAAAACTATTTTTAACACTTTGGAGGAGAAGGATCTCTAGATACAGATCAAGATGGGCGATGACGGAAACTACCATGTCTCGGGTGAAGGCACGGTTGTGTTTCAGAGGGTGCATGGTTCTCCCCTCTCTCTTTCTAATGTTATGTATGTACCATGGCTAAGAAAGAATCTTTTGTCCATTGCTTTGCTTGAGGATAAAGGCTATGATGTAGTCTTTAGTTTGGGAAAGTTTTTCCTAAGGCATATAGGCACTAGATAGACCAAACAGATAGTGATTCAAGTGAAAAATCTCTATAAGTTACAGGTAGAAGACTGTGCTACTTTGAGTTCCAAAGCAGAGGTGATGCATGGCAAAGATATTGGTGAGTTATGGCATAGGAGACCAGGCCACTTGCATCATGGGGCCTGGAAGATCATGCATCAAATTTCTACTGGATTACCCTAGTGCAAGCTGGAGCAAGTGAGCACATGAAAAGGTTGCACCTTGGATAAGTATGAAAAATATTCTTTTCATGATCAGAACGGTAGAGCAGGATTTGTTCTAGAGCGAGTTCATTCAGATGTATGTGGGCCCTTCTCTACACCCTCCATCGGAAATAAAAGGTATTATGTTATTTTTGTTGATGATTTTTCTTGTAGATGTTGGATCTACTTCATGCAAAAGAAGGATCAAACCTTCTTGAAGTTTTGTGAGTAAAGCTTTGGCAGAGAAAGAATCAAGGATGAAAGTAAAGGCCTTGTAAAGTGATAATGGTGGAGAGTATATTTCCCAATAGTTTAATGATTTCTATGCTTCAGAAGGAATTAAACGGGAACTCACAACACCTCATAACCCACAAAAGAATGGGGTGGCTAAAAGGAAGAACAGATCTATTGTGGGTGCAACTCGATCGACGTTGCATGACCAAGGCCTACCACTTCATCTATGGGCTGAGACATGAAATATAGTAGTATATCTTCAGAATAGAAGTCCACATCGTATTTTGGGAATGAATACACCTATGGAGGCCTTTTCGGGGAAGAGACTAGATGTGAGTCACTTCTACATCTTTGGATCACCAATTTTTTGTCATGTGACTAAAGATGCTCGGAAGAAGCTAGACCCAAAAAATGAGTTGGGAATACTTGTGGGGTACACAGATACACCTCACAAATATTGTGTGTTTCTACCTATGAGTTATAGGAACGTAGTGCGCAGGGATGTGAAGTTCAATGAGCAGTAAGCCATGCCAGTATCACTTGAGAGGGAGCTCAGGTTGAACGGTGTTGATGAGGAACTATTAGTTCCTAAGGAGGAGGAGCCTGTTGATGATGTGGATTAGATGCATGTAGAGATTCCAGTGGTGGAGATCACCACTACTGGAGAGTCTTCCAGAGGGGCATAAATGCTCACAAGAAGCTGACAGATTGATGCAATATGTGAGAGAGAATGTGGGGCAGCAATCCTCTCAGCGGAGACAGAGGAAATCTCCTGATAGATACACTAGCTGCATGGCCCTGGTTTGGGAGTGTGTAGTGACTGAGCCTTCTTCTTTTGACGAGGTAGTGCAGCAACCAGTTTGGATGGATGCAATGGTAGAGGAGTATGATTCTATCATGTGGAAGAGTGTATGGGATGTTATTCCTAGACTAGGGGAGAAGTCTGTGGTTACTTCTCGATGGCTTTACAAGGTAAAGTAGGCAACTCATGGTAGTATTGAGAAACACAAGGCAAGGTTTGTTGCCTGTGGTTTCTCACAGGTTAAGGGGATTGACTATGAGGAGACCTTTGCTCCTATTGCAAGGTACTCATCGATTAGATCAATTCTAGCACTATCAGCACAAATGGATTGGCAGATCCATCAGATGGATGTGAATACAACATTCCTCAATGGGGATATTGAGGAAGGGGTATACATAGAGCAGCCAAAGGGATTTGATACCTTCTATCATGAGTCAAATGTGTGTCAGCTCAAGCGAGCATTGTATGGGCTGAAGCAAGCACCTCGTGCTTGGTATACCAGGATCGACAACTATTTCACCAAGTTGGGCTTCACGAAGAGTGAAGCGGATGTGAACCTCTACCACATCATTGTAGATGGTAAGCTATTGATTATTGTACTTTATGTCAATTATCTAATTTTGACAGGTGATGATCAATTGATCATGACTTGCAAGAAGGATCTTGCAAGAGAGTTCAAGATGAAGGACATGGGCCTCATGCACTACTTTCTAGGCATGGAGGTGTGGCAGAGAGATGGGGAAGTATTTGTGTCCGAAGGAAAGTATGCCAATGAGATACTCAGCAGCTTCCACTTGGAGATGTGCAAGCCCATGGAGACTCCTCTAGCAGGTAACTAGAGGAAGGAGGATGCTACTTCAGGTGTGGTAGTAGCTGCTACTGTTTATAGGGAACTTATGGGTTCACTCATCTATTTGGTGAACACACAACTGGATTTGTGCTTTGTGGTGAACCAACTGATTCAAGCTATGGTTCAGACAACCAAGTTATTTTGGAAGGGGACAAAGCATGTGTTGACATATCTCAGAGGCACTACACAGTATGGATTATGGTATAGGCAGACAAAGGGAATGAAGCTCCAAGGCTTCACAGATGCAGATTGGGCAAGTAGTCCATTAGACAGAAAGAGCACTTTTGGAGCTATCTTTAACCTTGGGTCAGATGCAATTTCTCGGTATAGCTAGAAACAGAGATAAGTTGCGCTTAGCACCACGGAGGCAGAGTACATGGTAACTAGTTAGGCTACATGTGAGGCCATCTAGATGCGAAAGATTCTAGTGGGATTGTTTGGTCATATGATGGGTCCTACAGTGATATATTGTGATAATTAGAGTTGCATTAAACTCTCTGAGAATCCAGTGTTTCATTACAGGTCCATGCATATAGATATCTGCTATCATCATCTACGGGATGGTTTGGTCAAGAGGATCATGATATTTCAATACATTTCGATCAAGGAACAGGATGCAGATATTTTGACAAAGGCATTGTCAAAAGGCAAGTTTGAGATCCACAGAGACAGGAATGGGGTTGTTGATAATCCCTTTCTTGTTGAGAGGGAGTGTTGAAAATTTGGCAACAAGAAATTCTAAATTTAGAATGTCTAAAAATAACATGTCTAAAAATAGTAGTTTGGCCAGTGAGGTCATTGGCCACCATAGGTGAGAGGTGAAATTGCTAAAAATAGCATTTCTGGGTCCCTTCCTATTTGTAGCAATCCTTTGTCTATCTATAGGATGTAAAATCGAATTTGGTCTTAACATCAATTTAAAATATTAGCTGATTAAAATATTAGGAAAAATTAAACTTGAATCTTTGTGAGAACATCGAAATTAGTTGTCCTACTCATAGAGGAATTTATCCTTTATTCTCTCCACTGATTGAGGAATGAAGTATGAGTTCTATAATGAGAGAATCAGTTGACTTAGTTCTAACTAGTCAAGTCTAGTTAGATTATTTTAGCAACTTGTTAAAATAATAAAATATAGTTTGTTAATGCTTGCACGCATGTGACAACTATTATTTTAGATAACTGAGGATTCACTCATGGATAATTGTTGCATGTTAGTTCTGTCAGAGACCCAGTTGAGATCAGATGAGGAACAGTGTAATATCAAATTCTTGGATCCTCCCATGAAATATTCCTTGCATGCAATAGGAACTAGTGTCCTCAAGGATTGTGTAGTTGGACCTATGGTTGATAGCGGGTATGATTCCGGCGAATTCACATATGTTTTGTAATTGGACCCCAATCAAAATTATGAAAGGAAATAGGGGATTAGTAGACTTGAGGCCTACATATTGAGGCATAGTGAGTCTATGATCTTCATATTTTGATTGCAGAGAGTACATGATAGCTCTTGAGTTCATATTTTTTGTAAACAAAAGAGGATTTCCACTTTATTGATAATACAATGTTGGGGATTTTATGTTGGTGCTTTCCCTAGTGATATATCTGTGTTATGTGCGATTATTTCTCTCGATCAGTTATATGTGTTTATGGTTGATGTTGCTCATGAAATCAATTTTTCTTCCACTTAATGTTTTGTAGAAGTAGATCATGTGTTTTTCTTTAGTACATTGCATTACCAGTTTGATCTACACGTGAAATTTCTACAAAATTTGGGAAATTAATCATGGTGAGATAATAATAAAGCATGCAAAATAGATGAAACTAAGAAAACACATGTAGGTTAATGAATAAGAATTTAAAGCACAAATGGTAACCAACTCTTTAACGAACAAATGAGAAACTTTGTTCAAGAAAGTTCAAAAATTTTAACATAAAAAGGTATTCTTTCTTTTATTTTTGAACAATGCATCGTCTAGGAATCATGATGAATTAATAACATGAAAATTTGATACAAGTGGAAATCATGTAAAATTGATAAAACCAAAAAAGACACATACATGTTCATTAATAAACATTTAAAGAAGAAATGACAACAAATATTCTTAACAACTCACGAAATGAGGATTTATTTAGTTGGAGATCTAAGGTCAAAGGTTTGTAGATTTAATTTGGACCTGTAAAAAGGGAGAAAGATCAATTTTTTTTTGGAAAAATGACATTATCTAGATGGTTAGTTGCATCAAGTGTGTTGCCATTGATGTCAACAATCATCATGGCAATTGTAATTGTTTGATAGTTGGCAAGAGTGTTGGCTTTGACGTTAGCTAGACTAGCCTGGATGTTTAAGGCAACAGATGTTGGATATGATGTCCACTATCCTAGTTGTGATTGTTTTTTGGCTAACATTGATGTGCTTGATGTGTGGAGTTGAAGGGGAGTCGTAGGGTTGTTGCAGTATCTTCTAGAGAATCATCACAATAGAAAGCTTGTTAGAGAAGCCATAAAATTATGACTATGATGGCAGGGAGTCCAAGTTTTTGAAGGCATTTGTGCCTTAGGAATTTACCTTAGATGCTCGTAGAAGAGGCATAGTTGGATAGTGCTTGGAAAGAGATTTCCAAAATTATGTGGAAGTATGAAAATGGCCACTTGGATCAGGCATTATTTCCATTCATATTTCACGTGCCCAAAGTGTAAGTGGCAGAGCTAAAAGTGGTTGGAGGATGACTTTGAGAGTATTAGTTTGTTTGTTTCTCCAAAATAAATATCATCCTTTCTTGATGAAGTTACCGAAAAAGATTAATGCCTCAAAAACTCCTTCCAAATTGATATCCTAAGAATCTAGTGAAAATTATAAGAAATTATTGAGTGTTTCCACTATTCTTGCACTCTAAATTAGTTAAAATACCCTAAAAATTTTATTATATAAGTGTTGATAAGTATAGATAGTGTTTTTGTGCATGTCTTGTTAGATGGAGAGTTTAAGTGTGTGTGTGTGTATATAACACTTAATTGTCATTGGACATGAACTAAATTTGCATGCCTTCGCTTGAACACTTGACATCCTTGTAGCATCGTCCATGTCACCTTCCCTTCCTTTGGACCCCACTTAGGCCTCATGGTGACTTTAAACCCTCCAAGTGTTTACTATATTGAGAGGGTTCCACTTCATATAAAATAATCCATGTGGCACCTAGCCACAAACTCATATGACATGCAAGGTCCATTCACCACATTTGTTTCTACGCGTGGGACTTAAACACCTTCAAGATCTGACAATAAATATTTAGTGATGGTGAATAGTCCAAAAATGATAACAAATAAAAAAATTCAAGATAATTTCCCACACATGAAATTATCAATTTAGGCAAGGGATGACATCAAATATTATTGGTGGTCCATAATCCACATCATATTACAAGATGCATGATAATTTATGATAACCCTATCTTTGAATAGGTTTGATGACCATGAATAACTTGATTTTATGGTATATATCTCATACTAGAAATGGAAAAGGTTGCACTATACCTTGAATGTATACATCTGATGGATTTAATGGTCAATATTGATCCTTAATCAATGATTTTGATTCCATATTACATATGTGCCTCATGGATATGATGACTAATATTCATATTTGATTAATGGTGGTTAATGTATAATGGAGAGGGAAATGATAGATTTAACCATTACATTTCTTCATGATATATCCAAGGATCATCGTCGATGATAATCAAGAGTTCATATCGATATTTGTCTCAACTATGCTCACCTAGCAGAAAGTTATACCCCATATGAATTTACCACATGTTGAAACATGTACAAGTTTTTTACCTATTCACTTTTCTACCACCTAACATCCCCATAACATTTCTAATGTCATAATATAGAAATTTTCAAATTTTCAAAATTTTGTAATTTTTCAAAATTTCAATTAAAAACATTTATTTGCTAAATTTTATATTATCAACAAAATTTCTATCTTTTCTTATGAAGCTAACTGATTTTTTTATAAATTTGAGCCGACAATCACCATCTTAATTCTTATGCATGTGCATTTATCATTGTGAGTGAATATGCTCCTCTAAATTTCACCCAAAATTGCCATTTCAACTCATTTTGAAATGATTCTTCCATGGCTAAGTCTACACTTTGTGATTTTTCCCAAATTTTACTAATTTATAGCCACCAGTTCACAAAACAATTGCCTTTTGCAACGGTATTCATTTCAAGATTTTTCCATGTGGTCAAATTTTATTTTTTCCTTTTTTTTTTTTAAACTAAGTAAATTTGTCAAATAAATAACATTAAACATGTAAATTATCCTCTAGAAGATAAATTCTAACCCATATTTCTTGAGTGATATAACATTTAGTCAAAGAACACTTTGTAACAACCTCAACCACCCACTATGGCATATTACTATCCTTGCAACCTGTTGGTGCTTGAGTTGATCCCAATTTGAACTTAGCTCTTTCTTTTAGTTCCACCTTGTGCCTCCCTCCCCATATGACTTCATGTTATGTTCTATGATAATAAATGACTCGCTTGAATTTTCAGGTTTGTTCTACATCCATTATATTCTTATAATAATCATTACAACTCGTTAGAAAATCACTATACCATTAAATAAAAAATACAAATCTTAATTTCAAATTAATAAAAAACAAAACCTTTTAATTATAAGCTATAGTTATTATTATAATAATTTGAATAAGAAATAAATTTTAGTTTAAAAAATAAAATTTGAATAATCAAAACATAAAAAAATAAAATAATTAAAACTTCAATATGATTAAAATCTAAACATAACTTAAACTAAATTTATCATTAGATCCCGTGATGGCTGACATTTATCGGGCCCAACTTACCCTCAACTTTTTTTCTGTGCGAGTGGAGCTCATGGGGTATTAATTTCATTTTAAGAAGTCTTAATTAAAAGGCTAATTTTACTATGCATCGAGTTTCTTCAATTACATTATGGTTAGGGTTTTGTTATCATATGGAAATGGCCACAATACACTCTAGGACTTGAGATTTTCTCATAATGTGAAATAATTTATAGTATGGAAGTTAAATGAAAAGGGTATGCAAACAACTTTGCTCAAACAAAATTAGAGAAAAGTCAAAAATGCATTTATTATTTATTATTTGTGACTTTTACATAATTATTTCAGAACTACATCTTATTTACTTGACGGAGGAAATCAATTAAAAAATAGTTATGAAAAATAGTTACTCAAACGTTTATTCAACGTTTTGTATAAGCCCTAATTTCTCATTCAAAAGTGGAGATGAATGATCGAGAGAGAAGTAACACTTATATTTTAACGTCTGACTACACGTGATGCACATGCCCAACATGAATATGATATTCTCACAATTTAGTTCTATAACTTTTAGTTCTACAGATTGAATATGATATTCTATAACTTTTAGTTCTACAGATTGAATATGATATTCTCACAATTTTATTTTAAAATTTGTTTTGGTAGTATTGTTCATTAATACTGCAATTTAAATTATTTACATGATTGATATTTTCATTGATTCTATTATTTAATTTCACCTTCTCTTTGATATACATACTATCAAAGGCACGGTTTTTATTAGTAAAATTCAGTAATGCATGACATTGTCATTTTGTTGCAACATTTGGTGTCAATATTATTTTATCAGTTATATGCTCTCTTTATCCCTTTTTTTTATTTTTTATTTCATTTTCTAATATCTCAAATCTATTAACGAAACATTGCATTGACTTGATCATAGTTGTTTAGTTGTAGCTCATGTAAGATCTATTTATTGTCCTATTATTTTACTATTGGACAATAATCTTATTCCTAACACTCATTTGTAGGGTGAATGAATAATAATAATAATACATGTTATTATATTGTTCCATGCTTTGCACCATCATAAGCTACCAATAATGGGATATATCCAAAACTAACATCTAATTATTTTCATTTTTGTTCTCTATTGTTACTTTTCTTTCGTTTTAAGTTATTGTGGACTATTAGTTTATGGTTGCATGATTAATGCTTACAATTTGATATAATTCACTATATGTCATATAGGTCTCTCCGACCTAGATATTCACACTTTACATTCATTTTTTCCATATCAATGACCTCAACAAATGTATTTGTTGAATTAGAAAGCTCATTTAAATTACATTACCACGGAATACCCCCTATGGTGGAAGGTAGCTAGCCCTTGTCACCTAAAGTAGGAGGATATTGGATCCTCAGTGAATGTCTTCTCGAGTTGTTTTTAGTTCCTAGGGAAATATGAGAGCCAAAATTCTTCTAGCTTCATTATGGGGGAATGGATTGTGAAGGTTTAGTTTCCTCTCGTAACTCATTCATTCATTAAATATGTGATTTGATGGTTGAGAAGTTCATGTTTGTATGCTCCTTAATGGATTTAAAGTAATTTTTTCTTGTTTATTTGTTCACATTGTTCATTGTTCATTTATGTTTCAATGACTTCTTTATGGATTTATTCATGCTTTTCTCCTTTGAAATTTTCTAATATTGCATGTTCTCCACATGAATTACCAGTCATAGACATATTGTATGCTTACCTACCCTATTTTTGAAATGACGATAGCAATAATCCAATGCAATATCTTAGAATTTTTCATAACTACATTCTGAAAATGGGACTGCACCATGATGACGTTCTCATCAAACTCTTGACAATTTCCCTCAAAGGTGAAACTTGAAAGTAACACGTAAGGCTCCCTCCTAGTACATTTTCATCTCTAACAGATTATCATGCAATATTTCATGACTATCATAGATATATGTCTCCTATAGTGTCACTTAATTTTGGTTGTTGTGAACGTTTTAATCATAATAACCTTGGAAATGAATATGAGAATAACAATCATGAAAATGAAATAAATTATGAATCTGCAATAGAAATTAACGCTAATGGATCTAGTTTGAGAAGTTTTCAAGCATCACCTTCTATTTTATATGCGAATGAAGATTAAATCTTATTGTCAAATATTGAAGGTCATGAACAAGACACTTCTCTCTCATTAGCAAAATATCATCCAACACATTTACGTCTTAATCAGCCTCAAGTTTCTATAGCTCCTATTGGTTCTAATTTATCTTTGGTAGAAGATTATAATAATAATAAAGGAGAGGTTACATATAAAATATTAATGGATATATCTAACAAATCATATGTTGTGTTACATACTCCTAAAGGCTCTCAACAACCTATCTATGATAGTTATGAATAAAGTGAATATCATGTTAATGATAAGGTTATGAGTATCTAATGATTTTAATGAATTTTGTTTACCTTCTCTTGGTCTATTGAGTGAATGCTTAATAAACTATTTGTAACATTCATCTTTGATAATCCAAAAATTGTTGAAGAACCTGATAATTTAGCCTATAGTAATAAATGTCATTGTTCTTCATTCGTTTCTCATATTGGTAATGTTTATAAAGATGAAGAACTAAGAAATATTGAACGAGAAAATGTACCCACGACATTATCAACATTACATATTCATGACTTTATCAATAATTCTTCTTCTTCTTATGTTGAACATGAATGTCAAAAATATTTAAGTTGTGAAATTGTTTATCCTAGTAGGTTTTTAGATTTCTACAAAAGAGGAGTAAATTATGAATTTATTATAGATACATTTATGCTAGAAGTGGTTCATCATTTAAACACTCATACAACATATTCTGATTTTGTAGATGACTCGATTGAAGGAACTTTTAAGGGAAAATCATCTTTTATTATGTAGATATCAAATCCACTCTATGAAGTAAAATAGGTGAAAAACGTTCCCCTTCCTTTCAACTACTTAACAAATTACTATTTTCAAAACATAGAGATAATATTTATCGAGTTAATATATTATTGTCGTTCCCCTTCCTTACATTGACTATTCGATTTCTTTGAATAGTTTCTTATTTCAGAATACTATTTATATAAACCATGTACGTGAAGAAACATGTTCTGACTTATGTTTCTTATGTTTAGCATGAATAAAGATGAAATTATTTATTTCTTAAAGAATACATAAATCATCATAGTTAGAATTGAATACACATCTATGGGTTCTCAATATGCACCATATTAGTGAGTCTTTATTATATATTTAAATACATTGGTTGTAAATCATGGTTGAGGGGTAAATATATTTAAAGGGATCAAATATCAATTTCCTTAACAATGTCAAGTTCATTCCAAATATTTCACACATATTTCTTCTCATACTGCTTGTAAACATATGACCACCATCACGAATTGCAGTAAGTCATAAGTGCTAGGACTATAACCATAAGATTCGGTTTTCATATATATAATTGAAACATTGTTGGAACTAGCTACACATGACAACCATGAATGAGACCTTACCTTATCACCATACTACCCTAGCCATAGCTGCTAATGTTTTCTTAGGTGGGGCATCTTAATATCTTTCTTAAGGCTATAGATGCTCGTTGGGAGTCGAGTTAGCTCAGTGACGCTATATTAAAGTCTAGTGTGTAATCCTCCCACTCTTTTTGTTGAGGTAACTTCCGATGAGGTATGCTGACATCTTTGTCGAGGTTTTGGATGCTCGCTTGTAGTGGAGCAAGGTGAGTGTTATTGGACCATCTCCAATGCGTAATACTCCCATCCTGTGAATATTATATTTTCTAAATGAATTTAAATAAGGCCTCCAACACGAAGAATAAAGATGAATCCAGAAGCTTCCTTACCTTAGGATAGTGGATGAATTTGTTAGGGCTATGATTCTCGTTGGAAGAAGAGTGACATATTATTATAGAATCTCATACCATGTGAAAGATAGGGAACCAAGTGCCTCACCACTAGTCTCGCATGTTTCAATAAAACCTTGCTCCAAAATGAAAGTCATTCATATGAATCCTAATTAGTATTTTGATCCATGTGATTTGTTCATAATTAATTGCAAGCATCTACATCCTATATATGATTTTAAACACTCTTGGGGATGAGAAGTATACTATTTTTTTATTGTGTCGTAATCATTATCATAGATACTTCGATACATTGAACATATAAACATTTTTTTAATGTAAGCAAAGAACCATTGAATTCATTAATCATTATGTACTAGAGCCTCATTTGACTTATTTTTGTTTCGTTCTTGCTAGCAATCAACTAATACTTTAAGATGCAAAGATTTTCTTTCTATTCCTTTACATTTTTCTTTTTTTTTTCTTTTTACTCATGAGTCGACTACATGCCCAATGCGAAGGCACGTGGTCTCTGATTCTTGATGCCTCCCAAGGAGGCATCATCCCTAGTTGGAGCTAGATGTTGGTGCTTGATTTGATCCCAATTTGAACTTGGCTCTTTCCATTGGTTCCATCTTATGCCTCCCTCTCCATATGAATTCATTTTATGTTTTGTGATAAAAAATGGCTTGCTCGAATTTTGACGTTTTCTCTCCATGAAGTATATTGTTATAATAATCATTATAACTTATGAGAAAATCATTTATGTATTAAATACAAATATAAAATCTTAATTTCGAATTAATATTTGAAAATGCCTTTTAATTATAAACTATAAATTATATATAGTTTGTAATAATAAATTAAAATAAAATTAAATTTAAATAATAAAAATGAAAATTGTAATTAATTATTAATAAATGAAAATCGAAACACAAATATTAGATAAATAAAAATTAAAATATCATTAAATCTAAACATAACTTAACTAATTAAATATATATATAATATGATATATATAATATAATATATATATTATATAATAATAATATATATTATATATATATATAAAATAATTATTGAAATATTGAAAATACAAACAAATTAATAAAAGTTTTAATATAACTTAGTTTACCTACCTCATACCTCGTATGATCATAATGAACATGGTCTCAACATTTTCAAAATACATAAGTAGACAACTTTTATAAATATGTTCCCTTACACATTCCAAATGAATTATAAATAAAAATAAAAATAAACAAATATGCCTCCATGTAGATATGTTATGCGGTATACCATGAAGTTGTTCTCCCCACCAAACATTAAAAAGTTTGAAGCCACCATATGAGCTCATCCTTCAAATATTGTCCATAGTGCTCATGCATGGTATTGAGTGGACCATTCTACAAACCAAAATGACATACAACATCTATTAACTCATACGGCCTTTCACCAAGGTTAAATCACATGTTTTTCTCATTGATTGTAATTCATTCTCAATTCATCAACCTTTTGGATTATATTGGGTTCAACAAAAGTTTTAACACCCAATTAACCGTTGACCTAATGAAAACGGTATGCATTCGATTAAAAGGCGTGGGCGCTTGAGATTTATCGAGCCTAACTGACCCTCATCTCATTTCTCCATTGCAAAACTGAAAAGAGTATTAATTTCATTTTAAGAGGTTTTAGTTAAAAGCCCCATTTTACTATGGATCGATATTATTCAATGACATTATGTTCTACATTCTTTTTTCATATGGACTTGAGCACAATGCACTCCATGGCTTGAGATTTTCACATGATATGAAACAACTCACTATGGATAAGTTCAATGACAAAGGTATGTAAACAACTATGATCGTAGGCGATTAGAGTGAGGTAAGAAATGCATTTATGATATTTTTATTTGTGATTTTTACATAATTATTTCGGAACTAATTCTTGTTTACCTAATGAAAGAAATCAATTATAATAAACTAAATATTTCGGAAATAAATTTAATGAAGAATTAGGTGCAAGATTATGCAGGATAATTTTGTCATTACTTGAAATTTCAGGAATGCATGAAGCTTCGGGGATTAAATTATAAAAAATATTTTCTTTAATTATAAAAAAAAAATATGACTTCTCGCAAAGCCAAGTCACTTTTTATAATTAATTTCATTTTACTTTTTATAATTAATTTCATTTTACTTTAAGGAAGATAATTATGAAAAATAGTCTCTTGAACAGTTATTGAATACTTTTCATACGCTGTAATTTCTCATTCAAAAGGGGTATGTGTGTGTAACACCCTCCTCCCACATCTACCTAAGTAATCAGCCAACCGAGGTAAACATGTGATGGAGAGTTACTATGATATGATTCAACTCCTAGTAAAAGGAAGTGGAACCGATACAACATAGCCAACCTAACCTTCTACACATTCAAAAAAACACCTAAGAGCCATCAAACCCATCCATGTGATATGAAGAGTTACTATGATATGATTCAACTCCTAGTTAAGGGAAGTGGAACGGATACAACATAGCCAACCTAACTTTCTACACATGCAACAAAACACCTAGGAGCCATCAAACCCATCCATGTGATCAACCCTTGAGACAAACTAACGTTTCGTTGCATTAAAGCCTTAGTCGGTCCATTAAAATGGGAATACATGCTATTGGGACCCTCTAGTCACTCCCACAACAAGGCATGTCCTTGACTCAAGAATTTACCAGGTAGTCATGTGTGAGGGACTCTGGATTTTGTGCAACATTTGAGGGCTAGGACTCATGCCACTCCCCGGAACTCCATGAAACTTCGACAAATTAAAAGTAGTAGAATTGAGGCTTCTGTGATCCATCATAATTAAAAGTAACATCAAAACACATATAAAAATGAAAATACTTCAACAATGTCTTAATTGGACCCCAACTAGCCATGACAAGCATTTTGTCAAACATGTGAGAAATGTGCATTCTACAGGTTTAAACAACAACTCCGAGCTTACAAGTCTCATTCTTATATGAGAATCACTAAGAAGAATCGATGCCTCATCACAAGAACTAAATTACAATATGTTAAGCCATATATTCACTCTGCATCCACTAATTAACAGAAACATGATGAGAGCTATACATTTTCACTCTCATAAAACTCATTTGTAATAAACATATAACAAACATAAATATGAATGATATAACAACCATATAAGCCACATATAAACAAGTATATTTATCCATAAAATACCATGGACAAAGATAGATCTTATTGATGAACGCAAAGGCCAACCAAGTTCGAGACTTCCGTTTTCAACGTGACCATTGATTGGCTAAACCAAACCTCTCTTCAATCAATCACTGTTGTGCCATATTCAAAGCATGAATGTGGGATCTCATAGAACAAATCAATCAAATAAAACTAGGTCTTCCAGAGGCCAAATTGCCTCAACCCTGAACCAATGATTCCACCTAACGGTCAGATATTACTATCCATCACTAGATTGGTCTCTCCCCAAGTTGTCTAGGGTTTGAGAGTGTCTGTTTCAACCAAGGCTCCAAGACTAGTAACTCAACCAACAATTGTTTCTAGGCTCTAGAGGCTTTTTCCAACCAAGGCTCCATGACTAGTAACTCAATTCACCAAGGGATCCAAATAAATTTTCCAACCAAGGTTCTACGACTAATAACTCAACCCAAGTTGTTGTAGGGATCCAGAGAGTTTTTCGACCCAAGGGTTGATGAATTAATAACTCAATCTAATGGCAGAAGTGTCCTGAGACACATAATTTTATTAATCAGAAAACAAATAATTACATAATTGATTTTGCAAGAGTTTACACCCGAACAACCAAACACTCTTGCAACGAGCTGTTTATAAGCTCCATGTTCTAACTACCTCTAATTATGGATCACTTATTAAATAACAAGTGTCCATTTACATTAAATTTTATTCAAACCAACTAGCTAACTAATCTCCTAAAATAGAGCCTACGATACGACACATTTGGAGAGTCATATCTTGTTACAACAATATACTAATTCTAATTGTCTCCATTAAATAATTAACCATTCTAGAATAATAATTATTAATTTAATTTCTTAAATTAATAATTATTTTATTTCAATTTTATAACCTCTGATAATAAATTATTTTTGCATCATCTAAAATTCCCCCCTATGATCCAAAGATACATTACAACAAATACCAAGTTCATCTCTGAACTTAGTAAATTTTATTCTGCCAAGCGGTTTCGTGAAAATGTCGGAGATCTGATCTTCAGAAGGACAATAAACTAGCTTGAGGACATCTTTGGCAATGGGAGATCTGATATGATGATACTTGGTGTCCACATGCTTTGTCTTTCAATGAAAACTGGGTTCTTGGCAAGTTTGATGGCTGACTGGCAGTCAATCAATAATGATGTAGCTTCTGCCCGAGAAATGTCTAAGTCCTGCAAAATTCTGCGCAACCAAACAATTTCACATGCTGCTTCCCATGCTGAAATGTACTCTGCTTCTGCTACAGAAGTGGCCATTGTAGCTTGTTTCTTACAACTCGAAGATACTATTGCTGACCCCATATTCATTAAATAACCTAATGTTGATGCTCGATCATCAATACTCCCAGCAAAGTCGGCATCGGAATATCCACCAAGTAAAAAAAATTTAGTCTTTGTGTAAAGAAGACAAAAATATTTTGTTCCATGGATATATCGAAGAACTCTTTTAGCTGCATTCCAGTGGCTGTCTCGTGGTTCCTGCATAAAACGTGAAAGAATATTGACTGCATAAGATAAATTAGGATGAGTATTTGTCAAATAAATCAAGTTGTCAATCAACTGTCTCTAAGTTGTACTGTCCCCCTTTGCCCCCCCCCCCACCCTTTCAAATTTTGAAAGTTTCAAGTTTTGCTCCATGGGGGTGAGAACGGGCTTGTAATCTTGCATGCCAAATCGCTGAAGAACCTCTGCTGCATACTTCCTCTAAGAAATGAAAATCTGACGTGGACGTTGGAAGACTTCAACTCCAAGATAGTAGTGAAGTAATCCCAAATCTATCATCTTAAAACCTGCATGTAACTCCTTTTTCACTTGTGCAAGATGATCATCATGGTTGCCAGTAATGATCAAATCATCTACATACATAACAAGAATGACTAGATATTTTCCCTGTTGTCGCACATACAAAGTATCATCAGATTCACTTCTTTGAAAACCAACTTTCTTATGGTATTCATCCATCTTTGCATACGAAGCTCGGGGAGCTTATATTAATCCATATAAAGTCTTGATCAATTTGCAGATCCCCATTGAGAAAAGAACTTTTCACATCCATTTGATGACATTTCCATCCTTTTTGAGCAGCCAATGCAAGTGTTAATCAAATGGTGTTCCATTTAGCTGTAGGAGCAAAAGTTTCCTCATAATCAATGCCCTCCTATACTTTTCAAGTTCTCCTTTTTTATTATACTTAATTCTGTAAACCCATTTGCATCCTATGGGTTTAACATTTGCTGGACAATAAACAAGTTTCCAAGTGTTGTTTTCAATTACTTCTTGATATTATTCAACCATAGCTTGTTGCCATTCTTGATGTTTTACTGCTTCTTTGTATGTGGAAGGTTTAGTAAAATCATTTGCTATTAAGGCAAAATTGCCTTCATTTCTATGTGCCCTTCTGGTGCCTGTTCTATTCTGCTCATTAGGCTTTACATCTTTCAAAAGTTGAATTGCCCATTTTGGTAGTTGGTGCTCACTTGTTTGCGCTTCTATAAAGTCTCCATCATTGTAAAGTGGATTAATATAAACTGACGTTCGTCGTTCAGGTGAAGAATCTGGAGAATCACTGTCACAAGAACTGCTGCTGCTTGGAGATGCGGATGAACTGGTAGAAGACCCAGATGATGTTGTTGATGTAGATGGACTGGATGATTCATCTACAGAGGAAGGAAAATCAAGTTCATACCAATTTGGTGAAGTTGGTTGACTTTGAATTTTTCCATTTCTTTTACTTCCCCTAGTTTCTAACTTGTGAAGAAGATTTTCAATTTCTTCAGCACTTTTGCTCTCAATTTCATAAAAAATGACATCCCTACTTACAATGAATTTTCCATTGGTCAAAATACGATACCCTTTCTTCTCATCAGAATACCCAATCATTGTGCATTTTAAACTTCGTGAGTCAAGCTTAGTTCGTTTTTCTTTCGAAACTAAGGCATAACAAACTGACCCAAAAACTCTAAGATGTTTAACTCGAGGTTTGAAACCAAACCAAACTTCAGAAGGTGTGATTTCGTCTAAAGAAGCAATTGGAGATCTGTTTCTTAAGTAAACAGTTGTATGAATTGCTTCCTTCCAATATGTTGGACTTAACCTCTTGAAAGTTAACATGGATCTCGCCATTCCTAACAAAGTGCGATTCATTCTTTCGACTAATCCATTTTTCTGTGGAGTGTAAACATTAGTAAGATGTTGTCTTATGCCATTTTCACTGTAATAAGTTTTGAATTCATTTGAAGTGAATTCTCCCCCTTTATCTGTCCTGAAAGTACCTATCTTTTCTTTGACTTCATTTTCAACAAGTAGGTGAAAAATTTTAAACTTATCAAATGCTTCTGACTTGTTCTTCAAAAGATAAACCTAAGTCATTCTACTTAAATCATTAATGAATAGTAAGAAATATTTGCATCCACCAAAGGAAGTTTGTAGTGGTCCACAAACATTAGTGTGAACTAGTTGTAGCCGCCTATTTGCACACCATGAACTTGTTGGAAAACTTTCTCGATTTTGTTTGCCATAAATGCAAGCTTCACATTTTGCATTTTCCCTTTTGAAAGTGGGAAGTCCTTTAACCATTCCTTGTTTCTGCA
>APFE030291673.1:117252-134467 GCA_000404065.3 Pinus taeda | reverse complement strand
TTTTATTAATCAGAAAAAATAATTACATAATTGATTTTGCAAGAGTTTACACCCGAACAACACAAACACTCTTGCAACGAGCTATTTATAAGCTCCATGTCCTAACTACCTCTAATTATGGATCACTTATTAAATAACAAGTGCCCATTTACAATAAATGCTATTCAAACCAACTAGCTAACTAATCTCCTAAAATAGAGCCTAAGATACGACACATTTGGAGAGTCATATCTTGTTACAACAATATACTAAGTCTAATTGTTTCCATTAAATAATTAATCATTCTAGAATAATTATTAATTTAATTTCTTAAATTAATAATTATTTTATTTCAATTTTATAATCCCTTACACCTTCTCACAACTAATGGAACATGATAACCAACCAGATAGAAAAAGGAAAATACTCCCACATCACCATGGCTATCCAACAAATGACAAGGCTAGGTAAGGCTACTATAAATCCAGGAAATCCTCCATGCCAATGATAGATAATGACCGAGAAACCACGTGCACATGACATGCATGCCAAAAATAGTAAGGAAATAATACATTCAACTTGGTACCTGCAAGAAAAACTCATTGTGGTTGTTGATTTTGATGTCCTCTTCTGCTCTCTTATTCTTCCTTCGCCTTCTTGCTCCAAATCCCAAGTATTCCACACTCCTCCAAGAGTGCTCCAAGAAAACTCTAAGTATCCAAGAGCATGAGAGAGAATAGAAGAGAGCTTCAAAACTAAAATGATAAAAGTCTGAACTGACAAAAGTCATGAAATGATCCACAACGTCCTTTTTATTAATGATGCCTCTATTTTCTTCAATTTTCCATTATATTCCTTCATTTCCATCCTCACTTGCAACCTGTGACCTTTCACCTTCTTTTTCTCCTAATTTCCACTATTTTCATAAATAAATTCCAAATAAATGCCACCTTACCTTTCCAAATCCTTAGGCATTGTGTTTTCCAATTTCCATAGCTATAATCAACCAAATGAACACACACACTAGGATGTTTTTCCCAACATTAATCATGGAATATGCGTCCTATGTATGGCTATTATTTTTCCTTTATTAACTTTTTATCATATGGATTTTTAACCAAGGCTACTACATACACCTCCCCCTTGGGAGAACACTATCCTCAGTGCTCAACGACGCCTAGAACCAGTTAGACTATTGTAAACAAAATATATTTCCCATGGAGCTTTCTAACTTAGCTCGTTGCAATATCTATAATGATCAACTTGTTGAAAATAAAACAAACATGAAAGCATAATAACGTGATAACCATAAAGACATGACACCCATACTGCTTATTGTCATTTATAACAAAGCTCATGGTAGTATTTACATCCATATGTACATAAAAGAAAACATCACACCAACATATATACCAAAACATATACAAAAATATTCGCTCAACCAACGAACAGAGAGGGATACATAGCCTGCATCTCATCTACCATCTCCCATGTAGCTTCATCGGGCTGAAAGTGCTTCCATTTCACTTTAACCTACTTGATTTCTCGTTACTATATCATGAAAATCTTTCTCTGCAATATATATTAAGGTTCCAGCTGGAATTGTCCTTCTAGATCCACATGTAATATAGGCCAGTTTGTTACATGATCAACATATTTGACATACCATTTAAGAAATGATACATGGAAAACATCATGGAATTTCACTGTGGGAGGAAGTGTAAGTCAATAGGCTACTGGTCCAAACCTTTCAAGAATCTTGAAAGGTCCATAAAGCTAAGGTTCTAGCTTGGCACATGATCTAATCCGCAAGGAGATCTTCTTTATCTTGATGCACAAGTGCGCCTATTCCCTAACCTGAAACTCCTTAAAGAACTTGTTCCCATATCCATAGATTTTCTTCCTATCATGTGCTACCTTTAGATTCTTCTTGATTACTTGGATTTCCCTTCTTATTCTACTAACGTGTCTGGTCTAATCAATACCTTGCTCATCAGATAACTCCAGGTAATGGGAGTATTACAACTCTACCAATGAAATTCCTCAAAGAAACTCATCCTCAATGATTTCTGGTAAGCATTATTGTAAGAAAACTCAACCAACAAAACGTACTCCTTACATCTCCTCTACAGATTCATCAAACATATCCTCAACATGTACTCCAATATCCTGTTGAGCCTCTATATCTCTCCTTTTGTCTATGGTTTATAAGTTGTACTGAAGGCCAAATTTGTACATAAACTTGCAAAACATTTGTTCCCATACTTGGCTGTTAACTTTCCATCCCTGTCTAACATAATCATGTTTGGAACACCATGCAATCTGACCAGATTTATAACAAAAACCTTTGCCACATCACTAGCTGAATAGGTATATTTCTCTGGAATGAAGTGGGCTACATTAGTTAACCTCTCCACCACAACCATGATGGAATAATGTTTTCTAGATGTTCTCTGAAATAATGTGATGAATTCCATGGAAATGATCTCCCATTTCTACTCTGGAATCGAGGTCGGCTATAGTAACCCACCTAGATGCTTACTCTCTACCTTTACCTATTGATAATCCAATCATCTAACCACAAACTCTACCACTATTTCTTCATCTTTGACTAGCAGTAAAACTTCTTCATCATTGTCAATGTCTTCTGATATCCTAGGTGACCTAAATATATTTTCACATGAAACTCTCTCAAGATAAGCTTATTAAGCGTGTTGTCACTTGGCACATATATCTTGTCCCTAAATCGATCAAGCTATCTACTCTAAGACAATAATCCAAATCCTATGTACATGTACCTGCACCTGTACATGTACCTGTACCTGTACTTTGCTATAAGTTGCACCTGATCTCCATGCACTTGTTATCCTACTGACCTACCTATAAGTTCTGAGCCTCCAAATCGATCCCATAAGGGATCATATATGTTATGTCGTTCACTTGTATCTCCCTGCTAAGAGGATCTGCAACTTTTTCCTCTTTACCTTTAATGTACCTATTATCCAAGTTGAATTTAATGATCATGGCCAACCATCTAGATTTCCTGGCATTCAAATTTAGTTGCTCAAATAGGTACCTCACTCCAATGTTACCACTCATTAGTACAAACCTCCTTCCCAGAAGATAGTGCCTCCACATCTTCAATGCATGGATGATTGTTGCCAACTTAAGATCATGTGTCAAACAACTATTCTCGTTCTCATTCAGTTTTCATGACTTGTAGCATACTACATGTCCCTCCTACATAATAACTCCACCAAGTTCTCTTTTGAAATCATCTATGCATACCACAAATTCTCTGTCCAGATATGCAATATTTAACATTGGAGCATGTGTTAACAATTGTTTCATCTACTAAAAACTTGTTTCACATTCTCTATCCACTCAGACTTCTTACCTTTCCTTTGCAATGATGTGATAGGATATGAAATATATGAGAATTTCCTAATGAACCCATTGCAATAACCTACTAACCCCATAAATGATCTTACCTCATCTAAATTCCTAGGAGTTGCCCACTCCATGATAACCCTTATCTTCTTTGGATCTACTATTATGACTTCCTTGGAAATCACATGTCCTAAGTAATGTACCTCTATGTGAAAGAAATTGCAGTTCCTAAGCTTAACATACAATTCATTCTCTCTTACAAATTCAATTACTACTGCTAAAGGTTAACCATGTTCTTCTTCATTTTTAGAATCTATCAGATGTCATTAACAAATCCAATAACCTTTTTTTCTAAGTAAGGACGAAACACACTATTCATAAAGCACATAAAAGTAGTTAGAGCATCAGTTAAGCCAAATGGAACTACAACAAACTCAAAAGAATTATTGCATTGACTTCTACTTGTTTCTCATGAGTCTGCATGATTATGTCATTATGTGCTTTGCAACTCCTTATTTCTTCCTTAAAAGTCCTCAATGTGTCTGCTAAGTTAGGAGAGTTCCCAACACCACGCTGCTCTTCTGATTTGTAGGGTGAATATTTGTAATATACCATCTTTCAAGTCATATTTTCTCTCTTCTTCCTGGAAGGTATATGATTTTAGCTAATCTAAATCATAAACAAACAAATGTACCTTAGTATAGTTTGTGGAGGATATCTCATTTGTAAGACCAACTAGATTGGCGCAATATATATATGTATATATATTATATATATATATATTAATAATCATATCAACATTTATTCATTGTTTCAATCATTATCAAGTTATCAATGGCTGACCATATGAACCAGATGTTATGACCTCATACATGCCAGATACAACCACATAATTGTATGCATAGCGATATATAAGAACTGGCACGCTTAACCAATGCATAACTGACATACACTGATGATGACCACATAAAACCATAACACCATCAACTTTCATATGCCGACGCCACTGCAATCATGGCCAACATCATGCATACAAAACAAGGAAATATACCAGAATCATAAGGACCTATATGTAACTTACATGTACATATGACAACACCTTCATCCAAGGGGAATGAAAATTAGACATCATCCAAGGAGCACTAAACCATGCTTTGATACCAACCTGTAACACCCTCCTCCCACATCTACCAAAGTAATTAGCCAACAGAGGTAAACATGTGAAAAATAGTTACCATGATATGATTGAACTCCCTATGTAATATTTAAGGAAGTGAAACGGAAGGATCATAACCAACCTGGCCTTCTACACATGCAACACAACACCCAAGAGCCATCCAACCCATCAAGGTGGTAGACCCCTGAGACAAATTGACTTTTTGTTGCATTAAAGCATTAGTCGCTTTCTTAACATGGGCATGAATGCAATTGGGACCCTCCAATTGCTCCCAAAGCAAGGCATGGATGTGAATGGGGACTTTTCTAGGTAGTTCTGTGTTAGCGCCTCTAGGTTCTACGCCAGTTTTCAAGGCCAAGACTCAAGCCACTACCCAAAACTCCATGAAACTTCAAAAAATCAAAATTAACATCAGAATAATGACACAAATGAAAATAATTGAATAAGGACATGACTGGACACCTACTAGCCATGCCGAACATTTTGTCAAACATGTCAGAAATATGTATTTTACATGTTTAAAGAACAGATAAGAACATAGGGGTCTCATACTTATCTGAGAATCACTAAGAAGAATTGATGTCTCACCACAATAATTTCATTACCATCTATTAAGCCATCTATTCATTTCACATTCGGTTATTAACCAAGACATGATGAGAGCCATACATTTTCACTATCATAAAACTCATTCGTAACTAGTATATAACCAACTAAATTATCAAGGATATAACATCCATATAAACCACATGTAAACACATATATTTATCCATAAAATACTAGGGATAAAGAGAGCCCTTTTTTATGAATGCAAAGGCCAACCAAGTTCGGGTCTTCCACATTCCACCCAACCATAGATTTGATGAACTAAATCTTTCATCAGCCAACCACCCCCATGCCATATTCTAGGCATCAATTTGGGTTCTCATAAAAAAAATCCATAAAATAAAAACAGGGCTTCCATCGGCCAAAATGACTCAACCCTCAACCAGTGATTCCACCTCATGGTAGGACATCACTATGCATCACCAGATTTGTCTTTACCCAAGTTTTTTAGGGCTTTGAATAATTTTTTCCAACCAAGGTTCCATGAATAGTAACTCAACGCAAAGCTACTTCCAAACTCTAGAGTATTTTTTTCCAACCAAGTCTCTGGGAACTAGTAACTCAACCCACAACCAAAGGAACATGAGAATCAATGAGAAAGAAAAAGGGAAAGACTCCCACAATACCATGATTATCTAGGATATGGCAAGGCTAGGAAAAAACATTGTCAATCTAGGAAATCCTCCATGCCAATGATAGATCATGACCAGGAGAACACATGCACAGCCCATGCATGCCAAAACTATTAAGGAAATCATACATGTAACTCGGTACCTACAAGAAAAACCCACTGTAGATGTTGATCCCAATGTCATTTTATGCTCTCCTACTCTTCCTTCAGCTTTTTGCTTCAAATCCCAAGTATGCCATACTCCAACGAGAGTCCTTGAAGAAAACTCTAAGTATCCAAGAGTAAGAGAGAAAGAGAATAGAAGACAGCTTCAAAATTGAAGTGAAACAAAAATAATTTGAATTTACAAAAGCCGTGAATTGATCCTCAAAAGAAATTTTATTAATGATGCCTCTATTTTCTTCAATTTTCCATTATTTTCCTTCATTTCCTCCTCACATGAAACATGTCAGCATTCACCTTGCTTTTCTCCTAATTCCCATTATTTTCATAGATAAATGACAAATAAATGCCACCTCTCCTTTGTAAAGCCTTAGCCATTTCCTTTTCCAATTTCCATAGCCATAATAATCCAAATGAACACCCACACTAAGATGTTCTACCCAACATTCAGCTTGGAATATGTGATGTAGGAGCATATAGCTCAGCAATCTCATTATTTTCTAGTTAACTTAGGGGGGCTTGTGTTTTCAAGGAAGTTGGACTCCTATGTATGTAATTATTAACGTTTTGAATGGTTAGAATAGGAATTAATTAGATATTGTGAGGATAGTTGTAAATTCTCTCGAATGTAGGAGAACATGAATAATAATGAGTGATGACAAGAGAGTTGGAAATAAATTATAATTCTTAGACTAGAAAGTGGTGTCATGATTTTTGGAACTAGAGAGGATTCTTAGGGATTACTAGAGTTAAAAGTGGGCTTAGAGGATATTCAGGAATTAGTTCAGCAAATTAAGGATATGAACCAAAATTGGTTAAATAGAACCTTTTTGTGTAAATGTAAGCCTAAGAGGCATAATAGTCAAGTAGAGAGTAGGCCATTCAGTCAGGAGTCAGAGAGTCAGCCATTTAGGCCTACAAGCAGGAAAGGAATGACCACTGATATTGAAAACCATGATGAGGAAGAAATTCGTGTGTGAATGGTTGTTTATTAATACATATAGCTCGATTATGAGTTTGTGTGATGTGTATTTGAATTATAAGTTGTGTTTGATGTTGAGTTATTTTGCGTAACATAGGTTGTAGGTGTGCAAAATCAGAGAAGAAGTGTAGAGAGGAGTGTCATGGTTTTACACACAGACAATATTGGAGAAAGCCTTTAATGTTACAGCGAAGGTGAGGGAAGAATATGGCATGAGTGGAGATCGAGATCAAAACAAGTGAAGATGAAGAGATGAAGAAAAATACATAGGTAGGAAGCCAAATGTGTGATTACGCACTAAGGACCAAAATAATGTAACAATGTTCAGAAACTGTTGGATCCATTAGATCAGTGGATGAGATTGTGTGCAATAGATAGATAAGATTAAGTCACGTGAAATAAAGTTAAGGAGATTAATGGTGGAGATTAACGCCACGTTTTAGTAGAAGGATGGAGTAGTATTTGCAAGGGGTAAGAATTTTCTTGCGTGCCCTAAAGGTGGTAAGAGATCTTTCAAAATTTCACGTGATTACCTTTAGCGGCTCACACGTAGCAAACGTTGGAGAGAGAAAACCACTTTTCTCGTGTTCTTCTAATCTGATATGCATTGTGCAAATATCTACACAAGATTGCGTGATAACCGTTGGATTGAGTGGGATTGATCAATGATGGTGATCAGATAAGTTTGTTGGAGAGTGGATGACATGATAGCTATTGGATCAGATGAGACAGATCAATGGTGGAGATTAGCTAAACTAGTTAGAAATCAGGTGACATGATAGCCGTCAGATCAAGGAATGCAATTGACGGTGAAGATCTAACATTCTAAGAAGAGCATCGATGTATGTGCAAAGGTTTTTGGAATGGTAGAAAGGTAAGGTTTATGAGATATTTCTATTATACATAAATTATAATAGAAATAAGCGGATTAATGTTTTATGGGTTAAGTTTGAGTTTAACCAAAGTCTAAAGACTAGGGTATGGTTGATAAGTGCCGAATTTGAAAAGTAACCCAAAGTTATAACTTGTGGATAGTTAAATGAATGTTTCCACATAGAGTTTAATTCAGGAGCCTAAACCTCTATTTGAAGGTTTTACTAAGGCAAGCAATATTTGAAATTCTTGGGACATGTACACACATAGTGTAACATGCAATTTATTTGCATACTATGGGTATATGCGACTTAAGCTACATCGTTGGGGATATGTAGCTTAGGCTAGCATCATTTGGTATCAGAGAAGAATAAGGAAATTATGCGTATAAGAATTATTTAAGGAAGCTTAGAACAAATTTATGTTTTGAAGGTATGTATACAGGCAAGAGGAGATCAGATTTTAAATATGACAAATAGTAGGCACACAGAGGTAAAGTGTAGCAAAATTTACAGATGCAAAGGAAACAAAGAACAATCCATTCAAAGTGTAGGTGAATGGTAGAACAAGATCATGCAGAGGTCTTGAAGGTAGCAGGTGAGAATATTGCACCAGCCTAGAGCAAGGAGTGGTCAATTAGTTTCAGAGGAAAGAACCTAAGAGATGCCAAAAGACTGGGCTCAAAGGATAGAAGCTTAGTGAGGTATCATGTAGCAAGAAGGAGACTTATTACTATAGAGGTTTTGTTGGAGCTCACAAAAAGATCATAAAGGCAATTCCACTGAGGATGTGGGTAGAATTGCTAAGGGATGATGGAAGCTAATAAGAGTTTCTGAATGAAAGTAGAATGTGGGAAAACCTTGGAGAATTTCAATAGAGGTTGGATAAAAAGGAAAGTTGTGTTATTAAAAGGTGCAGATGAATTGAAGCCTACAAGGGGCAGAGAGAAGTTCTCAAAGAGGTTCGAAAGAATAGAGAAACAAGTATTTCCCAAAAGACCATGTACATAGGAAAGCTTGGTGAGGTGAGTGGCAGTAGGGAGGACTTGTTGTTGCGGAGGATTTAATGTAGTTCATAGTAAGTGAGTGAGAAACTTATGAAGATATAGAATGAGATGACTATTTATAGTCATAACAGAGGTAATAAAGGTTTTGAAGGCGACCACAATAAAAGAAAAGTAAAGAAGGAGGATGCCAAGGCAAATGGCAAGAGAATGAGTCAAGAGGAGCATGACAAGGAGATTGCAGAGTTAAAAGAAAAATTCAATGTATTAAGGATGATACTAGAGAAAAACAAAAGACAAGGTTGGGTCTTGAGGAAAAAAGAAGTGAAGTGATATGAGTTACAAAGAAGGCTACAACAGAAGCAAGTAAATTGGTTGGTGGAAGAACTCATAGAAGCTGAGTTGGAAATGCAAGTTTTCATTTGGGAATAAAAATAGGTTGATGTTTTGGGTAAGGATTAAGATTGGAGATATATGGAAGATATTATGAATTAGTGTGAGAATTCAAGACAACAAGGGGATATGATGACTGAAGAATTAAGTGAGACCATAAGGTCTTATGTTTTCAAAACTTACAGTTTGTGTATGATTGCAGGTATTGTGGGAGAAAAACAACTTTGTGAATATGTATTCAAGATGGATGAAGATATTGAAGTAAAAGGTGACAAAGAAAATTTCTCAGAGGATGAAGAATCTGACTCGTTACAAAATAAAGAGTAGATGGATGAGTTACTTAATGAGAGAAGACAATAATTTGAAGTTGTCATAGAGATGGAAGATCAAGATCCTATTTTGATGAAGAATGAAGGAATATTGTTTCGGAGAGGTAATCTAATGAATTTGATTAATGTTATTGTAAAAGGACAAATGCAAGAGAATATTAATGCAGATGATGAGACAAGGATAACTCTGTAAGAAGGGTTACAGAGGGACAACAAGGCAAAATGTATTGAAGAAGAAGGACATATACTAAAACATGTTAAGAAAGAAGAAGTCTATGTTAAAGATTTAGCAAAGGGAGAAAGGACATCTAATGATTGGTCACTAATAAAAGGTTTTGCAAAGGATGAGATGTGAAAAGTATGGAAGAGTATCTTTCAGAAGATGAATACTCTGAAGTAGAGAAGGATGGAGAATGTCTCTGAAATGGGAAAAATAGTGAATTATTGCCGCAAAAAGAATTTACTAATACATTGATGTTTGAAGTTGATACAATCTAGGGACAATTTCTTGTCGAAGAAGGAGATGAGAATCAGTTTGAAGAGATGATATGTGAAGAAACAGTTGAGACTGTTGAAGGTTGTAATTTTCAATTTGATAATTTGTGTATAAATGCAAGAATTATAAATCATGATGAAATACTTATGAAGTGTCACAGAGAACTCGAATTGCTAGATTATTTGCTGAAAAACTGAGAGTATGATAGTGTCACTGTAGATGAAACAGTTCACTATAGTGGACAAGGGAAGAAAGACACCATTGAAGTAGATGGTGTGGAAGAGAGACCTGCTGACAGCTTCAAGAGTCCTTTAGAAAATTCTTTGAAGAATCAACATATTTATGTGCTCATAAAAGAGGAAAACTCAGAGCAGTATTTTGAGATGTTTACAAAAAAGGAAGAAGAGGTAAAAGGGCCTTATATTTTTAATTCTAACAATTGTTTTATGAATATAGTATTTGATGAAAATGAGATAGATATGTTTCAAGTTGAAGAGTCAGTTTTAGGAAGATGAAAAGCGTGAAGATACTGTGCTTGAAGAAGTTAAATTGATTTTCAGAATTAGTCAAGGAAGTGAAGGACAATTACAGAGGGTTGTCAAAGAAGAGGAAAGAAAATATGTTGGAATTGATGAACATCATAGTGATGTATTTGAGGGGAATCAAGTACAAAGGAAATTGGAGGACAAATTACTTTTTGTAAGTAGATTTACAGATATTGAATAGAGGTTGTTTCGACAACAACAAGAGGGTAAGGATGAAAGGGCGGTAGTAAGAATGCAACAAATTCAAAGAGAAGACAACATACAACAATTTGAAGATGAGTGGATAGAGTACAAGAACAAACAACAAAGTAATTATCACTCAAAAGATAAATTGGACATAGATATTGAAAGAATAATAAGATTGATGATGAGGGTGTGTTTGAAGAAAACAACAATAAGAAGGCCAAGGAGTAACAGAAAGAGAAAGACAACAGCAGAATGTGAAAGCATAGCTAGTGGGGCAAAGCAACATAAAGTGTGGAAACCTGGAGAATAGCAACAAACAATAGCAGCAACCAAAGAAAAATTATAGAACAAAGTATGGGATCTAGGAAGAAAAAGTTCGGAAGCACATGATCAAGAGATCATGATTATTTTAACCTTGGGAGTCTATTGTAGGAGCATACAGGTTATCAATTTCATTATGTTCTAGTTAACTTAGGGGATCTTGTGTTTTAAGGGAAGTTGGACTCCTATGTATGTAATTATTAATGTTTTGAGTGATTATAACAGGATTTAATTCGTTATTGTGAGGATATTTGTAAATGGTCTCGAATGTAGGAGAACATGAATGATGATGAGTGATGATGCGAGAGTTGGAAATCAATTATAAGTCTTAGACTAGAAAGTGGTGTCATGATTCATGGAACTAGAGAGGATTCTTAGGGATTACTGGAGTTAAAAGTGGACTTAGTGGATATTCAAGAATTAGTTCAGTAGATTAAGGATCTGAACCAAAATTGGTTAAACATAACCTTTTGTATAAATGTAAGCCTAAGAGGCATAATAGTAAGGTAGAGGCTAAGCCAGTTAGTTAGGAGTCAGAGGATTGATCACTTAGGGCTATGGGTAGGAAAGGAAAGGCTACTTATATTGAAAATTAGGTAGACAAAGAAATTCCTATGTAAATGGTTGTTTATTAATACAGATAACTCGATTATGAGTTTGTGTGATGTGTATTTGAATTATAAATTGTGTGTGAACTTGAGTAATTTTGCATAACGTGGGTTGTAGGTGTGCATAATCAGAGAATAATTGTAGAGAGGAGCATTATGGTTTTAAACATAGACAATATTGGAGAAAGCATTTAATGTTACAAAAAAGGTGAAGGAAGCATAAATGTGTGAGCGGAGATCGAGATCAGAACGAGTGAAGATCATGAGGCGAAGACAAATACACAGGCAAAAAGCCAAATGGGCTATTACACATTAAGAACCAAAAGAATGCAACAATGTTTAGGAACCGTTGGATCCATCAGATCAATGGATGAGATTGTGTGAAATAGACGGATAAGATTAAGTCACACGAAATAATGTCAAGGGGATGAATGGCGGAGGTTAACACCATGTGTTAGTAGAAGGATAGAGTGGTATTTACAAGGGGTAAGTAGTTTCTCATGCAGCCTAAAGGTGGTAAATGGTCTTTTAAAATTCCACGTGATTACCTTTAGCGGCTGACACATAGCAAATGATGGAGAGAGTAAACCACTTTTCTCGTGTGCTTCCAATCTGATATCGGTCGTGCAAACATATATGCTATATTGTGCGATAACCATTGGATCGAGCAGGATTGATCAATGGTGGTGATCAACCAAGTTTGGTGGTGAGCAGATGATGTGATAGCCATTGGATCAGATGAGACAGATCAATGGTGGAGATAGGCTAAACTAGTTAGCGATTGGGTGATGTCATAACCGTCCAATCGAGGAATGAGATCAATGACGAAGATTTAATATGCTAAGGAGAACATCGATGTATGTGCATAGTTTTGTGGAATGGTGGAAAGGTAAGATTTAAATGTGGTTTATGGGATATTTCTATTATACTGAAATTATAATAGAAATAAGTGGATTAGTGTTTTATGGGTTAAGTTTTAGTTTAACCAAATTCTAAAGACTAGGGTATGATTGATAAGCGCCAGAGGTGAAAAGTAACGCAAAGTTATAACTTGTGGATAGTTAAATGAATGTTACCATGTAGAGTTTAATTAATGATCCTTAAACCTCCATTTGTGAAGGTTTTACTAAGGCAAGGAATATTTTAAATTCCTGGGACATGTACACACATAGTGTGAGATGCAATTTATTTGCATACTATGGGTATATGTGGCTTAGGCTGCATCATTGGGGATATGCAACTTAGGATGGCATCAATATGTGTCTCGTGTCCATGGTTATTATTTTTCCTTATATAAATTTTATTACATGGATTTTTGAACAGGGTTGTTATAGGGTGGTTCAAAGAGAAAGAACATTTAGATTTGTACACTTGACCACAGTTGACGCACACACCAAGTATGATATTTTGTAACTTTTAATTTTGTAGTTTGAATATGATATTCTAACAATTTTATTTTTAATTTCTTATGTAGTATATGTTGATTAACATTGTAATTTAAATTATTGACATGATAAATATTTGAAATGCTTCCATTATTTAATCTTACCTCATCTTTGATATACATATTATCAGAGGTAGGAATATTAAATTATTCACATTTTTTTGTTAATAGAATTTTCTAGTGCATGACATTGTTGTTTTGCTGTAGCAATTTATGTGAACATTATTTTATCAATTATATGCTCCATTTATTCCCTTTGTTTTTTAATTTTTTTTCATATTATTATAGCAAAAATTTGTTAACTAGATAATGTAGTGGCTTGATCATGATTGTTTAGTTGCAGCCCATGAAAGATATGTTTATTGTCAAATATTTTTACTCTTGGACAATAATTTTATTCCTAACACACTTCTTTTACATGGTGAATGAATAATAATAATACATCTTATTATGTTGTATCATGCTTTGCAATATGATGGGCTACCAATAATGGAATACATGCACAACTAACATCTAATTATTTTCATGTTGTTTTTCATTATTTATTTTCTTTCGTTTTAAGTGATTGTGGAATATTATTTTCTGATTGCACAATTACATTTTGATTTCATTCACTATATGTCGTATAGGTCACTCCCACCTAGATCCTCACACTTTACATTCATTTTCACCATATCAATGACCTAGCCATAATTAGAAAATATCTTTAAATCGCAATACTAGGGAATACCCCCTATGGTGGAAGGGAGGCAAACCATTGTCACCTAAAGCGGGAGGGTCTTTGATCCTCAGTGAATATCTTCTCGAGTTGTTGTCACTTGCCAAGGAAATCTAAAAACCAATACAATCCTAAGATATGGAATTTTTATTTACACTTGATTGATATGCTTCTAGAAATGTAAATGGTAATACCCAATAGGATCCAATCATGACTAGAGTGCTAATTATATCGTCTATTAGACATTTACTTTGCATACTTCCATGTAATGTGCCCATGCACAAAATTATAAAAGCTTAGTAAATATATTTAAATACACTAACCATATACCACAAATATAAATGCTTGAAATATTGTTAGTGTGATACATATAAACGTGAGAAGAAACACTTGTATTTTAAACAAGACACAAATTAGATGCATAAATTAGATGTTCCACTCAACCATAGACCACACTACCCATATTCTCTTAGCATTATATGACCCTCAAGCTATGGATATTACTCCAATGGGGTGAAAGACTTCCTAAACATAGCTATGGTCCATAATCTTTCCCAAATATGGTCAATAATAAGTAATCAAAAATCAATATAGAACTCTAACCTATAACCTCTCAGTCCACATTGATTTACACAACCCAAGGTATTGTATCCCCTTATCTTCCTCGATAGTGCCTAAAGTCACACAACTACCCTTACAATGATCCAATATAGGTTGATCACGGGTTCTTATGGCATTATGGATCTAGGATCTCTAATTTACCTCAAGGGTTTCTTGGTACACTTTAGGCACAAGATAGAGACACATTTCCCTACACTTCTCCCTATAAGGATTTATCCTATCCCAAGGAAACTATAGGTGGTGCACACCCATATAGCTCTATATTTAATAGGTTCACAATGTGACATGGTCACTCCCTTATCCCCTCTATGAAGTACAACAATCAACATTGTAGGTATGATGGAATGGGTAGAACGATGGAATGATATTGTATCTCGTACTTTTATGTGCATGTGCCAATAATAATGAGTTACATTCAAGGAAATCTCTTTAACGACTTAGGATAAAAACATGGGTACTTTTGAATTTAGACTCATTTTAACAATTCTTATCCCTTTGGTTTTAAGTCCCTCATCACTTATCCCTTAGACCCCTTTCCCACTTCTGGAGTCCTGAGTCATCATCTCTCTTATCTAAATTGGTCTATATTATTGAAGCCTTTTGTTTAATAATAGTGTGATTTCATGTTTAGATGGACAAGTTTCCTAGCTTTATAACACATAATCTCACCCGTCTAAAATCAAAAAGGAATTTTTTCCTCGAAATGTATATAGGTAGGCATGCTAGCCTGAACACATATGTACATGGTTATGTAGGCAAAAAATATTTATTGGTTCACCAAGTTCAACATGATACTTAAAATATGCCCAAAGTTCATCCTAGGGGTGTTATATTTCAATTGTCTTCTACAAATGTTTACAGTCATGGAGGTAACTTAATTGTGCAACAAAACATGAAATGAAATTGAAATAAAGTAGTAAAGAGAAGTGTGTTCCCAACTTATACTTTGACTATCATAATGTTTACACTGATTATTTTTGTTGTGTCTGTGGAAAAGAAAACAAGATGTACTACAAAATGCAATGTAGATCCTTCAAGGTATATTTCCATCTCATCAATATTTTTTGCTACTTGAAGAAACAACATTTAACATAGCTAGATTTCCACTAAGGATGACCAGAAGAGGAATTTTCCGTGCATGTTCCTAGCTTTCCTTTTATTTATACATAAAAACATGAATCTATAGATAAGAAAATTTTAAAATAAAACTTTTAAGGTCAATATTTGAAATGACGAAAATAAATGATCTAGGATAATCACACATAGAGACTATAAAATTATAAGAACATCATACAAGCAAAGAATTTAAGGAAATGATAAATGACAATTTAAAAAACCTAAAAGAAATTATTATTCAACGAAGGAATCCACCCACAAAATAGAAGATTGTAAAACAATGGATGGATTGCCATCGAATGATTGACATAAAATACAAGGGAACTTGGATCTGGGCATTGAGTGAATTCGTGAACTATTGTAGGCTTGGGATTATCAAGGTAAGAAACATACATCACGTTAGTTAAAGTATTTACTAATAATCTTTCCTAGGAAGAACCAGGATTTAGGTCCTTTCATCTCCCTTAGGATATTTGCATTTGGTGAAAAAATCAAGGGGATTAAAAAATATACTCACAAAAGTGAGACATCAGAGGATGGACATGATTTTAATGAAACCATTAAGCTAGTGGTAGATTATGAAAAAGAAAATAATCATATAACAATGATAGCCACTACAAGGATTGTAACAATGTAACCATATCCTAGTCAAACATATGTCCATTGAACTCAAGTGAGACTATTTAGATATATCTTATAGGATTAGATGAATTTACTACAACCTCAAGAATGCCATGGAAGTCTTGGATGCCTTGGGAAAAGACAATGATTTTTACCTACCAAAGTAGTAAAGATAATTAATTTGCATATATATTACCAATGTTTTAGAATAAGGATAAACCCTTTCAATATGCAGAAAAAAGTGAAACGGATAGTAACTCAAGAGTAAGACATCACACCATTTGACATTATTCCCATATATATATTTTTAGAAAATAATTCAATAGATTAGTCCAATATATGATCCATGAAGAGATATTTAAATTGTTACGTCAAATAATGAAAATATAATTTTCAACTATTTTGAATAAGGAATTGCAAAGAGCTAAAACAAATGTGAAGGGAAAATCATAACAACTTTAGGTCACATAATATGTATGTTTATCTTCATCTAGTTGTAAATGTATTTTTTTAAATATGGGCCATGAGAGGAGAATTTTTCAAGCCTCTTTACATGTTTTCCTTGGAGGATGAAATAACTTTTGCAATGAAGAATTTAATTCACTTGTTTCCTTTTTTTCATCGTTATTGATGAACGCTAACATGTTTCTAGAGTATAAAACTCAATTCACTTGTTTCCACTTTTTCATCATTATCAATGCATGCTAACATGTCTCTAGAGTATAAAACGCAGGTGGAGGAAGAATTACCCACAAGATAGCACTCGAACTATTGTAATTGGACCCTCTTTCTTTGTCACATACCCATCTGTTGATTGTTTTTAAAACCATAGTATAATTATGTACATAACTTGTTCCCTTGTAAAACAATATATTATATGTACCACTTTTGATTATATTCTAACAACATTTATGAATTTTGGGCTCTTTCCCATATTTTTATTTTATCATTTCCTCAAAATGTTACATGCAGAGTTATTTTTGTTGAACCATGACTTCACCTTATAATCTCGTC